>CM066981.1:11781027-12021027 GCA_033971965.1 Cucurbita ficifolia | reverse complement strand
AAAGGGGAGGGGAAATGAATGAGTTGAAGGATTAAATTATGATTGGGTACCTAATTATGAAAATTCACTCAAAATAATAAAGAAAAAAGAAAAGGAAAAAGGGGAAGGAATAGTTAGAAAAATGATAAAATAAGATAATGGGCATCTATGAGCAAAGACAAAAAGGGAAATCATTTGTGTTCTAAGGGCTTTGGTATTAGGGATTATTATTACTATGCCCTTTATGGTACGTAAACTATGTGACATCATTGCCTCGTGAGCTTGGCGCAAGCCTCCCTTCCCTCTCTTCAAAACCCTAATTACTCTTCCTCTTTTTCATTTTCGAGTCTACGTATATGAATGTTTTTACCGTTTACCTGGTTCGGATTGTGAGCTTGTTTTATACAATCTTGCCTTTATTTTAAATTACACGATACTCGTTTTTTGTGTTAATATATTACTTAAGTTTTTTTTTTTTTTTTTTTTGTGTTTGTGGATTAGGTTGGATCGAGTCAGAACATTTTTCGATTTAACCTAATTGTTCCGATTGTAAATTTTACCATCTAAATCATCTTTATTAAATAATGAACCCAACCCAACACAACCATAAATTGCTTGGGTTCGTTGGTTCGCATTGTTTATTCAATTTTTTTAAACAATAGTAAAATGTTAGTTCATAAAATATCTATTTACTTATTTTCAAACTTAAATTAAAATTCACAACTCAATTTCAATATATATTTTAAAAATTACCTTCAAAATAGTTAAACATTATTTTTAAGAGTGGTGCGTGAATAAATAATATATATATAGATATATCATACTATATTTTAAAAGTTTGGTTTAAGCCAATCTAGATTTAAGGGGAACCCATGAACCAACGTTGAACCCAAACCAACTCAACCTAGCTAAGTTCATAATTCAATCCAAATTGTACGAGTTCGATTGAGTTAGGTTGATCGAGTTTTTCGGGTCATCGAGGTTTTTGAACACCCATACTTTTCATTTTTTTTATATGTACTTATACTTGGTTAAATTGTCATTTTAGTCTACATTATTTATATAATCTCTTGAAACATCTTTTACGTGCTAGCTAACGTTCAACCTAACCATAAACTGACCTAATTTATAAAATTTTAATTTATTTGAATCAAGTTCAACCCAAATAAGTTCATAACCTGACCTAAAACGTATTGGTTGGGTTGACTTTATCGAATTTTTTGAACACCTCTACTTTCTATTTTTGTATATGTTATTGTACTCAGTTAAATTGTCATTTTGAAACGTCTTTTTTCTTGAAATGAATAGAAAAATGACGAGCTAACGTTCGTTCTAACCTAACTGATGTGGTAAGGACGGAGAATAGTAAAAAGGTTTAATTATAAGTAATGATTTTGAAGCATCATATTTGGGATAGCCATTAGAGGCAAATGAGAGGGAGGTTTTTGATATATGAATGGGAATAATGATTTTGATAATTATGTGAGAATTATGTGGAAATTATTTAAAATGAAGCAATTATGAATGAAAATGAAGATATGAAAAAGGGCAAGGCACCAAAAGAGATAATAATGTTATGGGTTTGGTTTGAAAATAGGGAAAGTGGTGGGTGGGTGTGGGGGTGCAAAAAGAAAAAGGAAAAAGAAAAAGGGCAAGGAAAAGAAAAGAAAAGAAATTAGGGGGGCAAAAGGTAAAGAACTTTTTAATTTTTAGGGCAAAAAAAAGAAAAAAAAAAGTCAAATAGGGATTGGGACAATCTTTTATAATATTATGAATCATAATGATATATAAATTCACTGGTGATGCTGAGGGATCAGATTTCCTCCCAAGATTCATCATCATTGCCCTCTATATTTTTCATATTTCCTTTTTTACCCCTAAAATAAGCCCTAAAAATAAATATTCTTAAATTTTCCTTACTCCATTTTTAAAAAATAAATAAATAAAAATATCTAAAAACGGTTAATACTTACGGATAATACTTTGATTCAAAACTACTCTCGAACTTTCAAAATAGTTTCAAAAATAGATTTTAACTTTCGGCAGTATTCTAAAAATACCCTTTTGTTTTCAAAAGTTTCGTTACCTTTAAACTTTTTTTAAAAAAATTCAAAAAAATTTTAGAGTACTTACTACGTTTCAAAAATAGTCATGAACTTTCTGAAATAATATTAGAATGTTTGTAGATAATCTATGAGGTGTCGATAGACGGTTTTGGTTATGATGTTAAGATTTTTTTTATAAATGTAAAGAGGGTTAATGTTACTTTTAAAACTTTATGGGTATTTTTTTAAATATACTACTAGGGTAAATATATTTTTGAATTTTTTTTTTAAAGTCGAAGGGTTAGATATTTTTGAAACACCATCAAAAGTTAAAAGATATTTTTTAAACAAAATTCTAACGGTTTCCATCTAAAATTAACGGTAAGGGTATTTTTTAGATTTTTTTTTTTAATTTAAGAGTATTATTGAAAGTTTTGAAAGTTTGCGGAGCTACTGAAAAAAACAGAAGAAAGAATGGATTCCATTGATGCATTAATGACCCAGTAAAAAGTAAAAGGTAAAAGCACGAGATCGCCCATATACGAAAACAAAACCACTTTAAATAAATACAGATTGAGAATCCGTTTACCTTTGGATGGATCCAGTTCCCGTTCGGGAGCCAAAGCTTGACTAATAAGGACTACCTGCCTGAGTCGGCAAAAATCCTGGAATCTCCGTTTCAGTTCCGTAAAGGGGTAAATATCCGGATTCATAGCCCATTGAATACCCGGTTCCCCCAGCGGAAGGAGTATACGCACTTGATCGAGTATTTTTTATTAATTTAGTCTAGTAATTTCCTAGCATACAACATATAATTATGATGGGTAAAATTCTCGATTGCAATCTTGAAAAAGTAATATATATATATATTGATAATATAACAATACGAAGGAGAAAAAAGTTATTATACAAAGCACGGATACAATAAACTATGTTCAAATTATGAAACATTTTAAATGAATGTTCCCATACCTAAGAGTCATGTCATGCATGCAATAGCAACCTTGTTTTAATATGAAATAGGGTCGTTACATTGACAAAATATTATTTTTTTAAAAAAAATGAATTTTTCTAATAGACTTGTCACACGAAAATTATTTTGCAAGAATGAGATACATTATAATTTTTTTTTTACTTCAACGTGGAGTGAACGATTCAAATCTTATGATCGAGATATATATTTTATATCAGGTAAACTATGCTCACTTAGGTATGAATACGACAACAAAACCATATATAAGTGATATTCTTTTATCAATGTTGCAAAATAGTGTATTATATTAATTAGATTAAAATTTAGGACTTGTTCTATATATTTTAGTCTCGATACTTAAATTTCTCTTTTAGAAACATAGAATCTTTCGCTTCTATTCATTTGTTGAATACTGTAGTAGCTACTAGAATGTTCGATGGATTATGTTGCTGGTCGTACGAGACACGCTACAATAAATGGTGATTTGCTGGCATGTGCTTGATTTTTTTTTGTAACTTATATCGGGTAAAGGTCTCTATGTGCTAGTTAAGCTGGATAACTATCATTTTCTCATACTTTTTTTATCTCTTTCATATATATAAAGAACTCATATTTGCTTTTTCTTTAAAGTATTTGAGAACCGTGTAAAACTTTGAGGGGTGCTCATAACTCAAACCTTTATTTTCGGGTTGAGCTGGCTTAGTTATCAGGTTGTTTTTTCTTTAATTATTTAAAAAAATCTACTTATCTATGTACACGTTATATTTATAACTAAAATTTCATAAACCTCAAATAACAAAAATTCACAAATCACAACGTATCACTCATATTGGTTACAAACGTCTTAATTTTCATAATAATCTTAAAAGTAGGGTAGGGTTGTGTAAGGTTATATTGTAACTCTATTTTCAAATTGGTCGAGTTGTTTCGATAAAAAAAAATGTCAACTACGAGAATCAACCCGATTTTTTCAGTTTTCAAAAAATTTAACCCAACCAAAACTAAAAAAAAATTGATTTGGGTTGGATAGTTTGAATTGATCACGTTCTCGGATCATATGAACGCGGTAATAATAAAATCATTATTAAAGAGAACTCAAGTAGGGTGAGTGAGTGTATTTAGAAAAACTGTTGTATCCAACAGAACAGAACAAGTAGTAGAGAGAATGAGTGTCGTGTCTGAGGATGAGTTGTCGTGTATAGTTGACCTTCAATTCAACAGTGAAATCTCCACTAACCCCAATGAGACACAGTTTGTATGCTTTTGAGGTTTGGGGAAAAACACAGTGACAACAACAATAATAATAATACTACTAAGGCTCCAATTGTCGGAGGCATCAACTTCAGTTTTTAACCCTCAAACCTCTAATTCATTCCCCTCTCCCAACATTCTCTTCTCCTCTCTTTTTGTCTCCTAATTTCTTAACTCTTCCTTTTTTTTGTTCCTTTCTTCTTGTTGAATAGTAAATCAACGAATGTTCTTGCTTTTGGTTATCTCTCTTCCATGTCTTCACGGTTTCCGTGCCTTTAGGCGAGAATTAAGCGAGTTTTCTTTGTTATTTACATGAGAAATCGTCAACTCTTGTCTGTTTTAGCTCAACGACGTGTGGAACTGAGGATTTGAATCTTGGACCTCTTGATCGTTGGTTATTAGAGAAATGAGGTTCGATCAGTAGAGGTGACGACTTTGTCTCTCTAGAAGAAAAAGAGTCTAGCTTGAGGGATGGTTGATCCTGTTTGATCAATAACTGGGAGGAAACGTGTTAGATTAGTGGTGAACGATCAAAGATGTCCTCTAATTACTACGATGAGGCTGGTCACCTTTTGATTTTAGTTGACTAAGTTATGAATATAAATGAAGAAATGAATGTCGAGATCTCCTTTCACTACTAACTCCAGTCAATTTCAACATGTTGATACTTTTCTTACCATTTAGTTCTTGTATTAGTTTACTACATTAAAATTTAAAGTCTCGAAAATAGAATCGTATAATAAATAAATTGTGTTTTTACGATGAAATAAATTAAAAAATCATACGGGCTGAGATGAAAACTTCTACAAATAAAGGGACCAAATGAAAAATATGCTAAAATCTCCAACATTACTTTAAATTTCTAAAATCACATGGACCAAATTAAGATTATATTCAAATTGAGGATCAATTTGGTAAGTTCATAAAAAAAGAGGGAAAAAAAACCAAGAGAATTAAGATTATTGTTTAATATTTTAACCGATGAGAACTACATATGTGAGATCCCACATTAGTTGAGAAGGGGATGAAAGCATTACTTATAGGAGTGTGAAAACCTTTTCCGAAGAGCGCGTTTTAAAATCGTGAGGCTGACGACAATAATGTAATGGGTCAAGTGGACAATATCTCTCTTTATAAAAGTGTGAAAATCTCTCCCTAACAAATATGTTTTAAAATCTTGAGGCGGATGACAATACATAACGGGCCAAAACAGTCAATATCTGTTAGCGGTGGGCTGGCGAAAATACATAACGGGGCAAAACGAACAATATTTGTTAGTGGTGGGCTGACAACAATACGTAACATGCCAAAACAAACAATATCTGTTAGCGGTGGGCTGACGACAATACGTAACGAGCCAAAACGAACAATATCTATTAGCGGTGGGCTGAAGAAAATACGTAACGAGCCAAAACGAACAATATCTGTCAGCAGTGGGCTGACGAAAATATGTAACGGGCTAAAACGGACAATATCTGTTAGCGGTGGGCTGACGACAATACGTAACGAGCCAAAACGAACAATATCTATTAGCGGTGGGCTGACGAAAATACGTAACGAGCCAAAACGAACAATATCTGTTAGCGGTGGGCTGAAGAAAATACGTAACGAGCCAAAACGAACAATATCTGTTAGCAGTGGGCTGACGAAAATATGTAACGGGCCAAAACGGACAATATCTGTTAGCGGTGGGCTGACGACAATACGTAACAGGCCAAAACAGACAATATATGTTAACGGTCGGCTAACGACAATACGTAACGGACCAAAACGGACAATATCTAGCGGTAAGCTGACGGCAACGCGTAACGAGCCAAAACGGACAATATCTATTAGCAGTGGACTAACGACAATACGTAACGGGCCAAACGGACAATATCGGTTAGCGGTAGGCTAACGATAATACATAACAGGTCAAAATGAACAATATCTATTAGCGGTGGACTAACGACAATACATAACGGGCCAAAACAGACAATATCTAACGGTGGGTTGACGACAATACATAACGGATCAAAACAAACAATAACTGTTAGCGGTGGACTGACGATAATACGTAACGGGCCAAAGCGAACAATATCTATTACCAGTGGGCTTAGTCTGTTATAACAGACCTCCACAATAACAAAAGATTTTGAGCATAAGTTCTGGTAATTTTACTAATAAAAATTTCATGTAATCTTTCTTATAATTAACTAATATCGAACTCCAAAATGAACTTTTTACTTTACCTCGAAATTCTGACAAGTGAAGAATGGGGAAAGAAAGAAAAGAAAAAGAGTAAAAACCATAGCAAAAAGAAAAAGGAAGGATCTAGCCAATTCTCGTATATATAAAATAGCTAACCTTACATTCTCTTTGTCACCCATTTCTTCATCTTCAACCCTCTTTCTTCTCACCCTTCAAATCCATCCCTTTTCCACAAAGGAAGAAGAACAACAACAACAAGAACAACCAAAACGCCATAGCCATAGCCAACCAAAAATGGGTTCCAAATCCCAACTCCTATTGAACCCACAACAAGCTTTGTTTGAAGATCAAGATCATCAAACACCACCAATTTCTCAAATGGGTTTCTTCAATTTCCCTTCAAACCCCTTTGAGAATCCAAATTTCTCAACCTCCAACAATAATAATTCCGACACCAACCTTAATCTCTCCGAAACCCTACTTTTTTCTTCTATGAATTTGCCCCTCAAGCCCTCCCCTTTCTATGAATTTGCACCTCAACACCTCCTTTCCTTGCAAACTTCCACTCCAAATCTATGGTGAGTACCCTCCAACACTCTTAAATTTTTGAAAAAAATCTTGTTTTTATGAATGATTTTGAGATTTGATTTTGTGTTTGAAGGCCATGGGGAGAGATTGGGAAGAGAAGCAATGAAAATCAATTGGGAATTTCAACAATGAAGATGAAGAAGATCAAAGGAAGAAGAAGAGTTCGAGAGCCAAGATTTTCATTCAAAACCCTAAGCGATGTGGATGTTCTTGATGATGGTTACAAATGGCGGAAGTACGGTCAGAAAGTTGTCAAGAACACACAGCATCCTCGGTAAATTAAAATTTTAAAAAACCCATCTTTTGTTCATTTGATTCGTTTTCTTTTTGTTAGATTCAAATTTTGATGTTTTTCATCATTGTTTCTGAGAAAGAAGTAATTATAAGGCTTCAAAAACATGAAAAAGGGGAATGATTATATCAAAACTAAGGAAGTAATGATGAAAAATTCAATCTTTTTTAAATTATTTTTGTTTGCAATGCAGAAGCTATTATCGTTGTACACAAGATCACTGTAGGGTAAAGAAACGAGTGGAGAGATTAGCTGAGGATCCAAGAATGGTGATTACAACTTATGAAGGAAGACATGTTCATTCTCCTTCTCATGATTCTGAAGACTCTGAAGCTCAAACCCATCTTAATAATTTCTTCTGGTACTCTCTTTTCTTTTGCTTTTTTTTGTTTTTTTTCATTCTCTTTCTCTCTCTAGAAAATGTAATTTAGATCAAGACCCATTTAAACTTAATCTCAAGAGAAGTTAATGGAGAGTTAATTGAATGTGAAAACACATCGAATTTGATCAATGCTTTTGATTTTTGAGCTGGATCTTGGGTTTATGAAATTATTTTGAACATATTTTTGTAGAAAGTTGGATCTTTAATCGTGAGATCCCATGTTGGTTGGAGAGGAGAACGAAACACTTTTTATGAGAGTGTGGAAAACCTCTTGCTACTAGATGCGTTTTAAAAACCTTGAAGAAAAACTCGAAAGAGAAACCCCAAAAAGAACAATATATGCTAGCGGTGGACTTGGCTGTTATAGTTAGTATCAGAGCCAAAGACCAGATGGTGTGTTAGCGAGGATGTTGGCCCCCCGAGGGGAGTGAATTGTGAGATCGCACATTGGTTGGAGAGGAGAACGAAACATTCCTTTTAAGGGTGTAGAAACCTATAGCTAATAGGCGCATTTAAAAAACCTTAAGGAAAAATCCGAATGAGAAAACCAAAAAAAGACAATATCTGCTAGCGGTGGGCTTGGGCTGTTATAGTTAGTATCAGAGCCAAAAACCAAATGTTGTGCTAGCAAGGACGCTAGGCCTCCAAGGGGAGTGGATTGTGAGATCCCACATTGGTTGGAGTGAAGAACGAAACCTCCAATGGGAGTGGATTATGAGATCTCACCTTAGTTGGAGAGAAGAACGAAACATTTCTTATAAGTGTGTAGAAACTCATCCCTAGTAGACGCGTTTTAAAAACTTTTAGGGGGAGCCTGATCCCCTCAAAGTCCCTCAGAAAGTCCAAAAAAGACAATAACCTCTAGGTTAGCGGTGAATTTAGGCTGTTACGTTACTTATAATAATAGAATTATAATAGAAATGAGGAGAATGCAATGAATATGGATGAAAACATTCACTTTTTTGGGTCATTTTACATGTTTTGATGAATGAATGGTTGCTTTATTGCAGGTAATAATGAAGCTAAAGAGAAGGAGAAAAAGAAGCAAATAGGTTGATGGGGCTTTATGCATATTGTTTGTAATGTTAGCTACTATTTTAGTTTGGCTTTGGTTCTTTTGTCCATCTCTTCTCTTCCCTTCTTGTGTTTGGTAACGTAGGGAAAAGAGATGGAAATGAACCTTAGTCAGTCATGTGTGTGCCTTTTGTTCTTCTCTTTCATTATGTTTCTTTTCTTATGAAATGGGAGAGAAAACAACAGAAAACAAACCAAATCAATTACTTTCGAGTTCCTACTTTGCTATACGTAAATAACTCGTGATTTTCTTATACGTGAAAGATAAGCTCTGTCTTTGCCGTAGCTCTCCCTCATTTAAATGTTGCTAAGGGACTTTACGTCTCTAACTTAAACTAATCCTTACATTTATTGAAGTCATACATGTATAAAAGTTCTTGTAATGACTCGAAATCTTTCTTTAAAAATATGATCGATATTATATACATGTCATGATTTTTTGTGTGGAAAATTACTTAAAAATCATTTTTATTGGACTTAAATCTTCGTAAACTTATTCATAAACTTACAAAGATAGTAAAATAAGGATAAAACATCTCTTAATAGGAATTCAAAGATGGAAATAATAGTAAACTATCCTAATAATAGTTTTCTACAATTCTATTAGAAAACTATCTATGAAGGGCTTTATTCTTTTGCCTCCTCAGCTAACGTTTTTATCCGTATATGGAGTCCTTGCCTTTACTTAGAAAAATGTAAATAGAGGATGAATATTTTAAGAAGACTCAATAAGTGGAGTAAAAAAATGAGTTTACATGCAATATGTATCTTGACCGATGGGACATGATTTGTCCTTGGAAATTTCAATGAGAACTTATCGACGACGATAACTTTTTATTAGTGTTTGTTTTCGGGAATGCACTTAAAAATTGAAATTGTCGCGACCCAAATTTTAAGGCTTCAGCATCGAAATTGAGACTAAAAAGACGAAAGTGAAAAGAAATAAAATAAAATAAAATATGAAAATCCGATAAAATTTAAATCGAAATAAAGTAACTAACAACACTAACATTAAATAGAAAATAAAATCTAATTATAAGAAATTGTTGCTCAAATTTATTACAAACGGAAAAAATGGTTTGGGATACAATTACGAAACAAAATAGAAAGGACTCATAAAAAAAATGGACTGATTCTCCAGATGGACCCCCTCTGTGACCGCGAAGTACTCAAGACACTTCTCCACCTCAACTGGCAGCCTGTGAACACTTCAAAAAGGAAGGGGAAATAGATGAGTATATACGAGTAAGCAACCTACTTGTAGGCTCTCATCACATCCTTGATCTAGCAGAAGACCACGGGCATTACTCTGGGCTCTAGGTGTATTGATTTTGTTGTGCACAGTTTTGGGTAGCTACCTTAGCCTACGCAATGGTAACCAATATCTGAAGATGAGATATTACCTTAATAGACTCCATACCAGGTGGGACCAACATGGAAAGAGCTAGTCTGCTCGTCATCCAAGGGAGGTTAGTTCGCTCAACTCGTATTCTAGTCATGCATATTCTCTTTCTAGATTTGTATAATACATTAACATAGCATGCTACTCGAAAATCTCAACCTAGGGGCATAATGGTAATTTTATCATAACATACAACATACTCATCCAAAAATTCTTTTATGAAATCCTTAACATGCATTTCCAAACCATCTAAGTAAGGAATGCTCGTATGCTAGAACATCCTGTGTAGTTACTTTCTTGGATGAAATGTTCGAGCTAGCTTTTCCGCATGTTGAAGACCTCAAATTTTCTGAAATTTCTCTGGTAGGTCCTAAATCAAGTCATGTACCGAAATCAGAACGAAAAACTTTCAAAGGAAAGTGGAACAGGAAAAAATAGACTTACATTCGCACTCATGTGCCAAATATCACAACTATACTATGAAAAGATTAGGTTGTGGCCCTCACGTGCAGTCATGATAAGGTAGCGACACGAAGTGGCGCCCAATCGACCATGCGAAGATTGAGACAAGAAAGTGTGATGATGCGAATTGAGGAGGATTGTGTATCATCTAACACACCAAAGAGATGTGCATTGAGGCCAAACTAAGGCACAAGGGAGATGGAGGAAACGATGTCGACATGAGGGACAAAGATAGGTTTGATAAAGTGTTGGTTAGGGCCCTGGGACATAGAAATTCGGGTATGCGGCCCTGGAGTTAAGTCCTTACATATGAATGATGGAAGCTCACCAAATTTGGTGTCAATCAAACACTGGACAAATGCTCGACGACACTGTATGACCATTCACCAAAGTCATGTCTACACTTGTCAGACAGAAAATGCCTCAGAATGTACCTTAGGAAGAGGCATGGTGTCAGCTCTCCACCACCCCTAGGCTCTGTGGCCTAAGCGAGCTGCCATTTCGCACATACGTGTGTCATAGTGTGGGTGAGCATTGTGAGATGAGTGTCTCGGGCAACTTCCTTTGAAATGAATCTTTCAAGGATAGTGTTAGATGACATGAGTGTGCTGACATTGTACTTCAGCCCATGTGTTGGAGGTTGGATCAAACATCTACTATCCAGTACGAAGTTCGTAAATGATATGGAACGGATAAGAGAGGGTCCAAAGCCTCGATAGAACCAAAATGGATGGATGTTCAAGATGTCTCGGTATTATGAACAACACATGGGCTCGTTCTTGATGGGCATGAGTGAGAGAACTATGATGGTCGGCGACACTCCGCGACTTGGGATGACGTCAAGACATGTGAGCCAATTTAATTAGAAATCAAGATGAGAATATGAGATGCGACGTTGCACACGAGAGACCTTGACCTCGAGTAGAGGCAATGTCGAGCCGATGTGATATGAACCAAGAGACATCAATCATAAAATATACTTCAACGAAGATGTGAAGAAAATGCTGTTGAAATTATCAAAAGATATTTCAACTCACGCCACGTTGAAGAAGAATGAAGTTTCATTGTTATAAATTTTGGGTGGACTACAATTTAGAGTAATTTAGAGTTATTGTATTTCATTAATATATTTTAAGACTTTTTATTTACTTTAGGTTACATTTACATCATGGTTAATTATGACCATAAAGTGTGAATGTTACAACTCTTGGAATGCCTCTAATCGTTTCATTTTGAGGCTATATAAAACCATGTATGTTGTATTTGTAAGAAGACTTGGAAAATATAGTAAAAGAAGTATTTGTGCTTTCTTTAACCAATGCTAAGTTTCTTTGCAATTCTATGTAGTTTAGGTTGCATGTAGAATCATTCAAGTTCGACATGATCAATCTTGCTTGTGGAGTGATTCGAATGTAAAACAAGTGTTCTTATATTGAGATATTTGATCAACAAGAATCATTCAAGCTAGACATGATCGATCTTGCTTGGGGAGTGATTCGAATCTCAAACAATGTTCTTGCCTTGAGACATTCGATCAACAAAGTAATCTGAATTTTACTCCTCTTGTAGTGATTCCTTATCATATCACGATGACTTGGGTTAGCATAGAGACAAAACAATTAAATTGCAGATGATTGAACATGCATGCACGGGCGGTGTGTGCACAAGTTGTATTCGGTTGGCAAAACTGACATCGCCTAAGATCCGACGAAATCCAAAAGACGTGTGAAAAATCTATATGGAGTTTGAATTTATCTCAAAGCTTGTCGTGAGCCTGTCAAGATCATGATGTCATATGGTTGAAAATGTACAACTGTGTGTCGGTTGGTATCAAAGCCACACTTTGTGTGTCTAGTCGAACAAAATTGTTAGGAAAAAGAACCCGAGGTTTGAATGAAGGCATCATAAGTGCGTCAAGAGTGTTACTATCGACAAGACAGTTGGGTTGTCAAGCATCAAAGACAGTAATGGGTTGAAGCCAAAACACCCCAAGCTCAAGTGTGTCAGGTGTAACACATAAACGAGGGTAGTCCTTACCCATCAAGAAGTAAGACCAAGCTCATTTGCCAATGGTTTGGAGTTCTGATGTGAGCAGCAGAAAATCAGAAGGCACACCAAGTTGGGTGTGTTCCAAAGAACTATTAGTAGCAATCTAGCTCATAAGTAGTGCGCAGTTTTCGTATTTCTTCTAAGGCACGTTGATTTTCAATAAATCAGTTAGCAGTAGTCTAGACTCTGCTTCCATAAAAGTTGCTGCCATGAGGAGGAATGCCATGGTTTGCTTGTGAGCCTCACTCCGAGGGGTGTACCGTTGTGTGTTGTTATGAGAATATACGCATTGGCCAAGAGAAATGACCAATTTACCTTTCAAACTTGACTTTGACGGATTTTTTCAAATTTTCACTATCAAACAAGACATCCAACGAAACCAAGAGTAAAGTCACTCACTTAGTTGGTTTAAGTCCAAGTCACTAGCTCCTTTGATGTTAGCTTGAAGTAGCTCCTTGAAATCTCACCATCTTAATTTAGAATTTTAGTATGAAATATGAAAATTGACTCTTGACTCATTTAGTTACCTAAAATAATCTAAACTTAGCTCCAAATAATTGAAATTAGTTAAATAAGAGTCATACTAACCTTATAAGACTCCAAAGGTGTAAAAAAAAAAAAAATAACTCCAGAAGAGTTGAAAATGGTAGAAAATTGTCCAAATGAATCAGACCTAAGCCGGATCAGTCGAGAAGTCAAGTTGAAGCCGTCAGAAATTCGATGGCTCCAAACCGTCCAAGTAGGATGAAATGGAGCCATTGTTGTGACTCAATAAGTCCACAACAAAATAAGCCAAAAGATCTACCTCTTATATTGGAGTTCATCTTCCCCATCTAATGGGACAACCTTTTTGTTTCTAATTTTTTTTATTGTTGCAGACTAGCTGGTCGGGGACAAGCGCCATAGAGAGCCAAACTTAAGGTCGAGAGCCTCCACTATTTTTTGTGTCAATTTTTGTGTTGATACTTTTGAATTTATTTCTCTATGCCTAAACTCAAAAACTAAATTTTGGATATGGTAAATATATGTATGTTTTTATATTTAAAATGCTTCTAAGTCACCTTTCTTTTTTTAAAAATAAAAAATAAAAAAATAAAACCATACTTTTACCCTATCGAGTCAACCCACCTCGCGATTCATATTTTGAATAGCTCAAAAACCGAGTTGTAACATAGGCACAAACTAGTGTCTACATCCTTTTCCAATCGATGTGGGACACCGCCTCGTGTCTACCCCTTCGAGACTTAGCCTCCTCACTGACACATCGTCCGGTGTCTGGCTCTGGCTCTGATATCATTTATAAAGCTCCAAGCCCACCGTTAGCAGATATTGTTCTCTTTGGGCTTTCTCTTTTAGGTTTTCCCTCAAAGTCTTTTTAGACACGGAGAGAGGTTTCCACGCCCTTATAAAAAATGTTTCGTTCTCCTCTCCAACTGATGCGAGATCCTTGTTGCTGTGAGTTAATAAACTTGATTTATTTAGCCTTTACTATAAATATCCCTCCATTCGATCAAGTTCTCTCTAGGAAAATAAAGTGTAGCAGTATTCTTGTAAGTTATCTAGTATGAAGGAACTTTCCCCTTTCCCTCAACTTACTCTTTTTCTGGTTCGATTATTAGTTTCGATGTACTTCGATTAACGGTCAAAATCTACATCTTGTATCAAAGTATCAAAACTAGGATGACAAAAAAAATGTTGTCATCATAAAAAGTCCTTGGAGGAGATATGACAACGATAATGAGCGAAATAGAGAGAAATGTAATCCTCTAGTACCCGTTACTCACGTAATTACATCGAGCATGGTGACGATGTTGAGGAGCGCAAGGATAGGATGACTCTTACTGCCATATACTAAGTAGGCCCTAAGGATAGGATGACTCTTACTGTCATATACTAAGTAGGCCCTGACAATATCTCACAGACCTATTAGGATGTCAACCCCTAGAAGAACAAGAGCATAATCAAGTATTACTCTAATGGAAAATATATGCATTATGCGACTAAGTGCCAAACAAAGCAATGAACTTGATAAGAAGCTCATTGAAAATATGAAATTTGACGGTGGACCAATTATACTGACCCAAGATAAAAGATCCATCTTGTTTCAGTGCAAGAACAACAATCAACTTCTTTCGACCAAGGTATATTAGTTTTGGTCAAATGATGGAAGAAGGCTGCAGAATGGAGTTAGTCGGCTCATTTCTCAAGATGTTTGATAAAAAAGAGCTATGATCATTACTTCTCCTTAGATTGGTTATTACTTTTATGATCATTACTTCACTTAGTTAGCTTAAGTTTAACTCTTCTTATGGCTGGTTATTACTTCATTTTCAGTTTCCGTTCAATATGAATTGAATTCCTTTAGGTAAGAATTAAGGAAGGCTGAATTCAGCTGATGTAGCTTTGGTGACTACATTTATTGCCTTAACCGAGCTCTTAAGTATTCTTAATGTATTACAATTTGGACTAAACTTAGCTAACCTTGTTTATAACTATTGATTTTGTTCTCGAATGACGACCATGTTCATAATTTGGATCAAAATTTGGAGTTATTTAATGGCCGCAATATTTCTCTGCATTCCTATAAACGAACCTAAGTTTATTTAGCATATTTTGTTCTTACTCACATGCTTTTTAGAGGTATGAAATACACTTTATTGGTATAGATACTAACTTTCAATTCTTTTAAGTCTTCTTAATCATCTTGTCCTCAAGATCGCTTTAATTCAGATGTGGTATCGGTTTATTCATGTACTCCTCCTTTACTTAGGTATCAAAATCAATAATGATTAAAATTCATCATCTCGATTAAATGAGAAATGTTAGGACCACACAACAACACACACTCGATCTAGATGAACACAAAGGTCAGGAGAGAGAAAAATACAAGAAAAACTATTGGCTAGAAGTTTATATTGATGACTTTAAATATATACCATAAGATAGAATAGAGAAAATGCAGAAAGTACTTCTTTCATAGCACTACCTACCAGTTATATATATTGTTTAGTTTACTATATGATTTTACTAGATATAACCATTGACTATATATGTAATTATCTACCTATAGCTTTACTAGACTTTTTACTACATCTAGTTTATTTTATATGTCATTTACTATATCTATGTATAACTATTGATTAAATTGTAAATAAGTCACCGACTCCATAAATGAAAGTTTAAGTTGGACCCGCTAATGCAACCCTCATTTAGTGGGCTCATTTTTATGCATAAACCATTAGAATTAATACAACAATTCACTTTGTTATGGTTCAAATCACTTAGAATTAGCTTAAGCACCACCGAAGAATTTAAAGCGATGGGCTTATGCTTTGAAAATCACGTACACATTTCAACAAGACAATCCTCAATAAGTAGACATTAACGTCGAGATTATAGCTCTCCAACAACCGATAAAGCTAATAATTTGGTCATCTTTTTGTTGTTTGGTATTGGTGAGATCCATCATGCCAACAGTTAGACTCGAGCTGCAAAAGTGATTTAGGGAATCATAGCTCTCAATTGCCAATAGACTGAGTCTCTAAGTGGGTAAACCAGTCAAAATTCGTTTCATTTCATTTCAGTGTTCAAAAATTGCTGAGCAATAGGCCATTTCACATTCTAATATTCTAATATTCTTTCGAGCTAGAAAAAGAAAAAGAGTAATGTGAGATCCCACATTGGTTGGAGAAGAGGGGAGAACGAAACATTCTTTATAAGGATGTGGAAACATCTTCCTAACAGACGCGTTTTAAAAATCTTGAGAGGAAGTCTAGAAGAGAAAACTCAAAGAGGACAATATCTATTAACGGTGGGCTTGAGCTGTTACAAATGGTATCAGAGCCAGACACAGGACGATGTGCTAGTGAGGAGACTGAGTCCCGAAGGGAAATGGATTAGGGGTCTCATATCGATTGGAGAAGGGAACGAGTGTCAGCGAGGACACTGGGCTCTGAAGAGGGGTGGATTGTGAGATCCCACATCAGTTGGGAAGGAGAACGAAACATTCTTTATAAGGAGTGGAAACCTCTCCCTAGCATATGCCCACATCGGTCGGGGAGGAGAATGAAGCATTTTTTATAAGAGTGTGGAAGTCTCTCCCTAGTATACACATTTTAAAATCTTGAGGGGAAGCACCGAAGGGAATGCCCAATGAAGAAAATATCGGTTAGCGGTAGGCTTAGGCCGTTACAAGCAACATCTTATTGATTTCGGATAGACATTATCAGGCTTCCAATCCTGTGGGTATATCGCATGGAATACGAGGGTGAACTCTAAGTAGTCCACCATATTGAGTATGAATTGAGTTTCTTATCATATGGGGAAAAGTTAAGCAATTAGTGAGGCAATCAAATGGAGTATCATATTATGATCTTCTCGTACAAAAGTCATTCCTTTATCATTGTCTTTGATGATAGTGGCTCTACTCTATTGAGTAGCATCTCAACTTTCAATCTCTCATTGGATAACTTATTTCTCAATCCCTGCCTTTGATTACCTTTAGAAACATGTTGATTTTTTTTTTTTTTTTTTGAATCTCTTTTTTTTTTTTTTTTTTTTTGTAGTGCTTGTATTAGCCATCATCACATCAAGATTTGGTGTTTCGACCAATTAATTTCGAGAGGGTATATTTTGTTAAGAACGGAACTCTTTTGTGGTAAATACTCACATTGTTTATTAAGACCAATCAACAACATTTGACCCTCTGGCCACTGTTATTTAGGTGGTATCCCAGATCGAATTCCTCCTGAAAACACTTCGTGCTCTTAATGTCGAGCTAAACTATAATACCGTTTTTAGAATACCACTGCAGTATATTTTTCTTGTATGCAAACTTAGTGGGGTGGAGGAGTATCTGTACTAAGGAATAGATAACATGGACCACTCATTTATCTTCTTCTACATTATTTCTAAAATGTCTAGATATTTAAATTTTCTTTTGTAACATTGTTTAATTTCTTGATATTTTACATAATTCTATAAGTTCTATACCCTTACAAATTTCTAGATAATGAGTTCGTTCTCTAAGTGGGCTAAATAGTCTTCTTGGTAATTGGAATCTCACAATTAATGGACTTGATTTGATTGGGCTATGATCTTTTAACGTAATTTTGATATTTTTTATATTATTTAAATAGTCAATTGCACTTGTTTGTATGTATGTGTAACAACTAAAAATTAGAAAGAAAAAATAAATAAATAAAATAAATAATAAAAAAAAGTTGTCATTACATTGAAAAAAAAGAAGAAGTTAGAATCTAATATAATATTAGAAGGGAGGTCCTTAGTTTATTGAGTCATAATGATTGCATTGTTTTATCTCACTTTGGCGATTCAGAGCTAGTTGGAGAATTCATGTTATAACGGCTCCAGCTCGAGCTCTATGCTGATCTAGTTCGAGTTTGATATTTTCGGACCTTTTCATGGTCGGCTTATCTGGCTAGGGTCTAATATGCTTAGACCATTTTCTACCATTTTTTATTATACGGGAGTCATTTTTTACACTTTCGGAGGCGTTTGATATAATGACTCTAATTTTCAATGGAAATAGAGTCGGTACCATATGACGTAACCTCTTTACGCAGTCATTTAAAATAATTTCATAAAACAATGTCATGCACACATATGTTTGCATAAAAGTCTTAAAAAATATTCCATACAAAATAAAATAAAACTAAAGAAAAGATTAAAAACAATGCTTAGTGCAACTACCTTAACGCAGGTTTCATGATCTTTAGCGCGATGCCACCGTCAACTATATAAGGGTGCTTTGTCTTTACCTAGAATATAAGATGCTAAAAGTGGGGGGGGGGGAATTCATCAAAATTTTACTATCTCATTTGTATAATATATCATCTAGGACTGATATTTGTAAGGAAGATATTTGATTGTTGCTATCATGGAAAGAGTACCTAAAAGTTGTAGGACCTACTAGGAAAATGACTTGCCTAATGCTCAAATTAATGAGTTTTAACTCCTATAAAATGTTTTAATATTTATTCATAGCCTCTGATTTAGATTATAGTTTAAGTTTATTGTAGGTAAGCTCGAAAAAATTTGAGTTCGGACCAACTTTGATTCAAATATGGAGACAAACTCTAGAAATGACATTTGTACACGAACATCAAAATAAACCCTAAAAAGAACGAGCTTTGGATTTCTAACACTCCAAAGCTCTAACCGGTCAAAGTTGTGATAAATTTGTCCAAACATCAAGTCAAACTCTGGAAATGATAAATTTTTTGAGTTAACCGATCAAAGTTTGGATAAATATTGGACCAAACATCGAGATGGGTAGAGGAAAGGATGAACTTCAAGTTTCTAACCCTCCATAGCTCCAATTAGTTGCAAACATGTAGACAAACTCTAACAAGTCCAAGTTTTAACAAACTTTGTATAAACATCGAAGCGAACTCTAGGAATTTTAGGTTTCTAACCCTTTAAAGATTTAACAGGTCCAAATTTGACGAACTTTGATGAAAAAATGTCGAGATAAAATCTTAAAATGACGAATTTTGAATTTTTAGCCTTCCGAGGCTCTAACATATCAATGCTCAGCTAATGTTGACCATGAAATCTCAAGTCCAAATACAAAATTAAAGATATCTATATTTTTCCAATGGAATGTCACATAAGTTTTAAAATGTTTTCAAATTTAGGGGTAACTAACAGTAGCCTATCAAACCCAAAAAGTAGAGATGTGGAAATTGGTGTCCTTTTGTTCCACAAGAAAGCTATCTTTGTCCATTGAGAGAACTTGTGAGACTCAAAAGGGCACAACGTCATGTTCTTATGCTTTCACTTTGTTGCTTACATGAAATGGACAATCATATGGATGAGACAGGAAGCATTTGGCTATCATCAATAAGTTGAGTTAGTTTGTCCTTAAGCCATGAGCAACTTCCCCTTTATCTAATATCATCAACCTAGATTCATGGGATCCCATGCTCAAACCTTGAATCTCCTAAGTGGACTATGCTCAAACCTTGAATCTCTTAAGTGGACTATTCTTGAACCATATTTCATGAACTATCTGTCTAAACTTAAGCCTTTTATAACAGCTCAAGTCCACCACTAGTAAATATTGTCATCTTTGGACTTTTCTTTTTGAGCTTCCCCTCAAAGCTTTAAAACGCGTCTGGTAGGGAGAGGTTTCCACACCCTTATAAAGAATATTTTGTTATCCTCCCCAACCGATGTGGGATCTCACAATCTACCCCATTCAGGGCTCAGCGTCCTCGTTGGCACTTGTTTCCTTCTTCAATCGATGTGGGACCGCCCAATCCATCCCCTTTAGGACTCAGCGTCCTTTCTGGCACCGCCTCATGTCCACCCCCTTCGGGGCTCAGCCTCCTCACTGGTACATCGCCCGATGTCTGGATCTAATACCATTTGTAATAACCCAAGGCCGAGCACAAAATGTGTGGGACGTGGTTGTGGACGGTTACACCAAACCCTACCAAATCGAAGACATGAAAGTAAATGATATTTGGTCGCAAAAACAAACACAGATGAAGGACAAAACTGCGTTGTACCTATTATTTCAAGTGGTTGATGAGTCAAATTTTTAGAAGACAGCAACTACAACAACTTCCAAGGAGGCACGGGACACGTTTGAAAATTTTTTTAGGGGGGCTGATCGAGTAAAGCATGTATGACTCCAAACATATTGTGATGAAGATGAAGATAAAGGAATTGGAAGGCATATCTAACTACATCACTAAGGAAGGTTTTATTATTGTGATGCTATACTATGCTATAATATATTGTGCTATGTCATGTTATGCTATGTTGTAGTACATCATGTTTATAAGCTATGCTATAGTGTTATTATGTCACATTGTAGAATAATGTTTATGATATTGATAACCTATAATGCTTAAACGTCCATACACTACACCATGTAAGCAATGTTAAATATGAAAGATTTGAAAGAAATTATGTATGCATGATTTATAGGCTCGTTTTGTTGTTACTGACTTGATTTTAAACTATGGGGATCTCATGCATTTTTGTATATCATATGCATCGAGCTACTTCTCCATTATAATTAGTATGGATGCATACCTTACACCATTTATGTTCACCATGATGTTATGTGGGTCCTTTCCCTCTGTGATTTTCAGTAGCATCAGTGTGCGCTAGCCCGATGAGTACGTATACGAGCCCACATGGTGGGTCCATATACCCATACATGGACCGTGTGTAGGAAAGTATTACACATCAACCCTGTCTGAACTAGAAAGTAGCCTAAGGTCATGCCATAATGTTTTTATAAAAGGATAGGTCCCTCCATATCGCACGTGTTTGCATTTTCCAACTCTAATAGTGAGGTTACTTATTGAGTATTTTTTTTAAATACTCAAGTCATGTGCTACTCTTATTTTTCGAGTAAAAGTAAGGCACCTCTGTATGGATGACAATATTTTGATGAAAACCATGAAACCAGAGTTAGGGTAATTGCATTCATATCTATTTGGTAGCCCTCAAGTTAGATTAGGACTAGTCTTCTTTTATTTAGATTCATGTCATTTATATTTCGCCTCCTTGTTTCATAACTATTTCATTTTAAAGAATTTATTAGGAATGTTATACCCATGGCACCTTTTATGAAATATATTAAATGAATGTTTCCCGCATGTATTAGCCATGTCATGCATGTAGTGGTGACCTTGTTTTTAATAGAAAAATAGGGTCGTGACCGTTGGTATTAAAACTCTAAGAATTCGGTAGACTAGCGTACAAGGAAGACTAAGTATGTTTCTGTTGGGATATGGAGCTGATGCTAGGTCTGAGATATATTTGGAGATATGATAGAGATATATATGGTAGATATTTGGCAAAGATTCGATAGACATATATTTGGTAGATTATATCCGGTAGGTTTAAATCTTTGAAACCTATATTTAGTAAATTGAAACCATATATATATCCATTATGTAGTGCTCTCAAGATGTACTTTCTACATTCTCTCTATTCTCTCTTGTTCTACATATACCTGAAGTAACCTTTAACCAATATTCCTCCTTGTATTTTCTCTCTCCTATTCTTTGTGTTCCTCTTAATCGAGTGTGTACGTTGTTGAGCGATCCTAACAATTGGTATCAGAGCTAACAACTGGTATCGATTCTAATAGTTTCCATAGCCTTACAATAGGCACTTTGTCACTATTAGGTATGCCTTAAGAAAAAAATAAATAATATTTCTATGTTATATCATGACTTAGTATGCATGAAATGTAAATGCTTCGTACAATGATTATGAAGTTATTAGTCTCACGAAAAGAAGTTAGTAGTTTACTTAGCACTAGTCTACACATAAATACATCCCGTACCATTCACATACCATGCACAAAAAAAAATGCCTTGACTCAAGATAGTTTATTATTGACGGACTTAATGCCTTATCCATGCATATAGATGCATATTGGCTATGATTTTACTTTGTTTTGTAGGTTTGCACGAGCGAGTCCTCCATTGTAACGGTGTTGGGCATGAACAAAACAATTGTTGGAGTATTGCCTTATGCAGAAAGCAGTCATTACATTTTGTTATAGCTTTTCCTAGTATAACTAAACTAACAACAAAACAATCTATAATAATTTTCGCTCCAACCTAATGCATTAGTTTGACATTAGATTGAGTTAAGAAATGTATACAAACTTCCTGTATAGTCGATAATTTACTTACTACTAGCTATTTGTAATTGTGTATACTTGCACAAAGTGTGAAGAAACTAAGCAATATTTTAACCACATCACAAACATGGTCCAATTTTTAGTGCGGTTGTTGGGGAATTTAATTGAAGGGTAAAACTACACCTTAGGTACAAGAGCAAAACACAAATGCAGAACAACATGGAGTAGTAGTTTAGAAGTGCATGAATGTAGAGACTGAGAGAACAACGTACGCAAGCTATAAACACTCAACAGAAATGCATGGTTGCACACACGATTGATTCCTGGTATAGTTTGGAGGCAAAATTGTTTTGACAAAGTACTTTTCACCCATAAGAAATGCATGGTTTAAAAAAGTAGTAATTGATCGTCACCTGTTTAAAGAAAATTGTTAAATGAAGCTTGAAAGAGATTCCAGGGAAAGTGTTGTCATCATGGAATACTGCATCGTATCCAAATGAACTTTTTTTTATAATGGACTAAAAATTAGTCCAAAATAAGTGATGGTCGCTTCTACAAATGGAGATATCTTATCAAAAACTAGCATCTGACAATTCTTAACGGGCAAATGTGAGAGTAATGTAATGAGTATTAACCGTAAATGCTTTAACATCTTTCAATGCTCAATTAGTCTATGTGGCTAATGTTCTACCGACTTTAGCATTGGGATAGAAATCAATAAATAAAGCACCAGTACAAGTAGTAGCTATTGTGAGTCAAACCGCTGAATCTTGTGTTTATTAGGGAAAAGAGCAGACTTTTGATTATTATCCCAGCAATCCAATCTCAATTTTTTTTTATATGGAAACAAAGCTAATGAAACAACCAGAGGAATAACCCATTCTCAAATAACCCATTCTCAAATACTTACAACGTAAAGTGGAGGAATCATCTAAATTTTTCATGGAAAGGCCAAAACATGTCCAATCAACAAATGCTACTTGAGGTGAGTTATCTCTTTGATTTTTTTACTACAAAATCAAATGACTTATGGATCCCAACAAGTTAATATCTAAGGGAGACGAACCAGTCAAGCTCGGTAAATTTTTGAAACGTCTCTCGAAAGTCTAATAAAGGAATATATGGTTAAGAATTATGTTATGATACAGAGTAAAACGTATATTCCATCACCTCATTTCCGCATCAAATAAAAAGAAAGGAGAAAATCCATTTCAAAAAATTCATGGATACCTTGAAGGAGATTTACATCAATATTCGTTTAGTACAGACATTAAAACAAATGTCCAACTATGTCATGTTTTTAAAAGAACACCCTAACTAATAGCAAAAAATTTTAAGAATTCAAGACAGTGACATTGAATAAGGAATGTATATCCCATTAAAGAAAAAATATATTGGCTTATTAACTATTCCACTAGCAATTGAAGGGAAGAAGTTGGCAGAGCTTTGTGTGATCTGAGAGTGAGCATTAACCTAATATCGTTGTCCATCTACGAAAAGCTAGGCATTGAGAAAGTTAGACCCACGAGAACAACGCTTCAATTAGTGGATCATTTGATCACTCATCCCAAAGAAAAGATTGAAGACATTTTATTCAAGTAGATAAATATATTTTTCATAGACTTTATCATCTTGGATTATGAAACAAACAATAACGTACCAATCATTTTGGAAAGGTCGTTCTTAAAAATAGGTAGGACATTAGTAGATGTTCACAAGAGAATTATAACGCTTAGAATGAGTGATCAACAAATAAAATTCAACATCAATGACAATTTGAAATATCGAGTAAAGAGACAAGAATATTTAGCAATCTCTAAATTGATAGAGAACCTAGCCGAATAGGAGACTTGCAATGACCTTGGTATGCAAACATAACCAACTACTTAGCCAGCAATTTCGAAGGGAAAAGAACAACGTAAAAAAATTATGCAATTTTGATTATTTTGGCTAACATTGTTTTAAGATACATTCGAAATTGTCAAATGCTACATTAGGTCATACTAAACTTTAACTATGTCCCCAGTGCTTTCTGAAGGCTCTTCCAAAATCAAGATGTGAACCTCGCATCTCAATCCAAAAATATCGAGAGTTTCATTCTATAGGGTCGAACGATCCATTCCATATATAACTTGACCTACTTATCTACTGAATAGGTTTATTGGGATGAAGTGGGCGGAGTTTGTCAATCTGTATACGATGACCCATATAACAATGAATTCTTTCTTTGCCTTTCACAACTCTAAGATGAAGTTCATAGTGATGTCTTTCCACTTCCATTGAAAAACACTTAGGGGTTGTAGTTGTCCTAAAGATTGCTACCTTGACGCTTTATTCTGCTGACAAGTTAAGCATGAACTTACATATTTTGCGATGTCTCGTCTCATCTCTTGCCACCAATAGTAGGACTTTAAGTCCGGATACAACTTGAGACTTTCTAACCTGAATTGGATTCAAATTCAATTTCTAACTTTTAATAGAATTTTCTAACTCATAAGTTTTTTTATTATTATTACATAACATGATCATGTTATATGCGATAGAGACGTTACAATAACATATAACATACAAAATAGATACAAAATTATTATTCTTTACGAGGGAAAAAAATAAAGAGAAAAAAAAAGCTTCATAAATCATAATAAATTACATTACGACAAATTCTCGATGAAAAGAATCCAAACCGACGCACAAATATGTTGGTAAATGAAAAAAATGAAGCTAGGAAAATCTGTTTTAATCCATAAAACAATGAAAATTTGTCTTAATTAACAACCTAATTAGTAAATTAGTCTTAAAGGCAAACTTTCCAAAGGTCATTAATGGCGTTTGTTTATAAACGAAACCAACGTATTAACACTAACGAAGATTTTAAAGAGCGAAGGGAATTAGGGTTAGAGAATGGAGAGAGAGAGAGAGGGACAAAAGTGAAGGGGTCCGATGTTGGCAATGTCTTACACATAATTCCATGCATTGTCTTAACGAAAACGACATGCAGTCCCATCCCTGTCGGTTGCCTTCCTCCATTCATTAATGCTCTTTCTTGATGTTTTTTTTTTTTTTTTTTTTTAATTGTCTCATATATAGTTCAATTCACAAAATAATTAAATTATTTTCTAAAAGTGAATCCGCGTTAAAAAGAATCGGTTAAATTAATAAAAATATCACTAAACTTTAAAATAAAATATATAGAAACCGTTGGTTTTAGATGGAAACTGTTTATACTTTATTTCAAAAATATGTGGACTTTAAAATGTTTCATCATATCCTTCAAATTAAAAAAAAAATACTATTTTGTCACGGTCCTACATTTTCAATCGTGCAGCGTCATGATTTTGACACGCTCATGTCTAGCCTTAAGGGGAATCAAGTCCCATATATATTTTTCGCCCCGGCTTTGTGGCTTCATTGGACCTTAGGCGAGGTTTGTCTTCGCCTACCGAACATCGCCTGTGGGGAATCCAAGCTTGTTCAACTACACATGTCACTCATCTCGTCAAAACATCCCGAACATCCATCCATCCAGTTCCATCGAAGTATTAGCCCTCCCGTGCTCATGCCATGTCATTTACAAATATCATACTGAATAGCGCGTGTATATATCAACCTCCAACACACGGGTTGGAGTGCAATACCAGCACACCCTTACCGCTCAATACTGTCCTTAGAAAATCCATTTCAAAGGAAGTCGCCCGAGATACTTGTCTCGGCACGCTCGCCCACGCTGTGACACACGTATGAAATTTTAAAATCAGCATTAATATCCTTAACCTTTATTAAAAAAGTAAAACATGTTCTTCTTCTAAAATCGTTTATCTACTTCTCATAGATCATCTCTAAACTTTTTAAACTTATTTTTTAAACTTTATGAGTATTTTTTAAGCGTTGTACTTACCGTTTCAACCATAAGAATAGAGATATTTTTGAAATTTTTAAAAAACCATGATTTAAAATGACATCTTTTAACGGCAACACATTTCACGATAAGCTGATGGGACGTGACCATTCAGTCGAGATGTAAGTTGAGAGAAGTGAATATTTATTTATATAAGAGTGTAACTAAGATGAAAATCGTCTATCTATATCTCATAGATCATCTTTAAACTTTTTAAACTTATTTTTTAAAAAAGTTTAAGGATACTACGGTTATTTTTTAAACTTTATGAGTATTTTTTAAACGTTGTACTTACCGTTTCAACCAAAAGAATAGAGATATTTTTGAAATTTTTAAAAAATCATGATTTAAAATGACATCTTTTAACGACGCCACATTTCACGAGAGGCTGATGGGACGTGACCATTCAGTCGAGATGTAAGTTGAGAAGTGAATATTTATTTATATAAGAGTGTGATTGAGACTATAGATGTTTTAGTTCCGCTGGCAAATATTGTTCTCTTTGGACATCTCTCTCCACACTCTCCACACCCTTACAGAAGTGTTTCGTTTTCCTCCCCAATCAATCTTGGACCCCACAAAATCCACTCCCCTTTGGAGAAAGGCCTCCTCTTTGACATATCGTCTGGTGTCTAGCTCTGATACTATTTGTAATAGCCCAAACCCACCGCTAGCAGATATTGTCCTTTTTGGGCTTTCCCTTTCGGGTTTCCCTTCAAGGTTTTTAAAACGCATCTACTAATAAAAGGTTTCCACATACTTATAAATGGTGTTTCGTTCTCCTCCTCAACTCAGGTGAGATTCTCACATATTTACAATAAATTCACAAAAAAATATATAAAAGTTACAATGAAATATAATTTTTTTGACTGTCCCATCCATTGTACATTAGTAAGCATCACGTAAAACTTAGGTAGATGTACCTAAAATTATCTATATTACCCTACTTTTTTTTTACCCTACATTCGTTTGGTTTGCATAATTAAGAACATATTTACTAAGTTGTCGTAATGTCTCAAAGTTGTTGTAATGTCTCTCGTCGTTGTTCTAGCTAGCCTTTTCATGGGCCTTACCTACAATGTCATTTTCCTAATGTTGACATACTTTCATACCCTCTATAATCATTTTTTTTCAAAAATGCGAATGTTATCCTTGCCGTTATTTTTAATAAATTATTTATCACAAATTTCAACGATACTGACCAATAATCGATGTCTAAGGTTAACACGTGTCATAACATTAACATAACATATCATCGTCATATCATAGTCATATCATTTCATAAACATATCATAGTAATATCATTTCATAAATATATCATAGTCATATCATTTCGTATACATATCATAGTTACATCATTTCATAAACATTTCACACATATCAAGCATATGGCACGTGTAGAACTACGGGACACGTGCCATCATTCAAACATAAATTTCTAACCATACTGATAGTAAAACCACTTACTTGGTTGACTTTAACCAAAGTTCTATCTAGCTCCAAATTTGCTTGTTTTTGTCCTTCAGATTCGTTCTCACTTATGTCAAACTTATGTTGTTACAAATGTTTAAGTCTCATTATTTATTTTATTTTTTTTAATTGTATTTTTGAATTCTTAATAAAATTCTAAAATAAAAGATAAATTTTAATACTTTTTAAATTTTCAAAATGTATATTTTAAAAACATTTATAAAAAACATAATAGTAAAACAACTAAATTTATTTTTATAAACTTAATATTAAAACTAAAATATTTTGTATTTTAAAAAGAAAACAAAATTTGTTGACAAAATTGTTGTTGGTGAAATGTAGATTCCACTTGTGCCTTAAGGAATCATAAACGCTAGTTGTTGTTCCCAAGTTGTCTTGCATGTTCATTCTTACACCACATTAAAACCTCCAAATCTTACATAGAAACTCACAATGTCCTGTTTTTTCTTTTATTGTTTTCCCCGAAACCAAATAATATTCATAATAATAATAATAAAAACACACACAATAATGATTTATTAATGATTACACAAGACATTAAAAAACATGACAATTTATAAAACACTACACTCAAGTTGGAACTTAGAAACTCTTCATTAATTGTCTACAATTTTCATGCATGTGAACAAATCCTAAAATTTCTAATAAACCTCACATATTTATTTGTCAAAAATTAAAAAAATTAAAAATTTATTCAAAAATTAATAAAATTGAAAATTTTAATGATGAATTAAACATTTTTAAAAAAAATTAATAACTCATTGGATAGAATTTTAAGTTGGGTCGTTTGAATTGAGGTTTTATTTGAGATACCAGAGATTAAGATTGAGAGGAGAACGAAGTATTCTTTATAAGAGTGTGGAAATCTCTCCCTAGTAGACCCGTTTTAAAAACTTTGAGTGGAAACTCGAAAGGGAAAGCCCAAATAGGACAATATCTGCTGCGGTGGGCTTAAACCATTACAAACATGATTGAAATAGGATGTTTGAGAATAAAATGTCTGAGAATTAGATAAGTTTGATGTTGGATGAGAAATATTTTCAGAATTTCATATAAATAAAATAATTCTATCAGATTAATTAATTATTTATTTTGTTTTATTAAGTCAAATTATTCAACAAAATTTTAAAAAATTAAATTCTAATTTAGTTTTGTTTTGTTTTCATTGATATAATTATTATAATATAGAGACGAAATTCAAAGTCTTTATAAGCAAAATTCTTGAGAAATAAAAGGTGTAAATTACTCAAGGAAAAGTTGCCTCAAAAGAAAGCTTCGTAGAAAGATGGTTGAAAAGGCATCAGCTGTTTCATGCAATGGCTTTCTTCACCTATTGCTTTTCATCTTTCTTTTCTTTCTCCTCTTCACACCCACAGGTAACCAATACCAAATTTACTCAAAAAGCTTTTGGAATCAAGAGGATCGAGTATTAACTTTTGTCATTTCATGGTGTTAGGTTCTTCGGGTGGAAGGAGTTTAATAGAAGGGACCAGCCGAACCGAGGAGAATCCACTCGTCGAAAACCACGATGGGGTGCTTGGTAACGATGGATTATACTCCGGCGAAGAGTAACCGTCCAGTTTATAACTAGCAAACTAATGTGTAGAAGTTGAAAGAATCAATAATGGTTTGAGAGTATAAAATAAATCTCGTGTGTGTTATGGTTTGTTTTTATATGTGAGGAAAGTTGATGTATTATAATGTGTACGGAATAAATACTAAATCATAATTACTTTTCAGAAGATGATCGTCTCATATAACAATTCATAATTCATAGATTCGAAAGAATTATGGCAAGAAGCTCTCACAAGACTTGATTTTTGCTTTCTTAAGCAGACCGACTATCAGATCTCCATTGTTCGTTCTTACAGCTGGAAAAGTGAAAGTTGAACGTTTGGTGTGACGTCGGACGTATTACATATCCTATGCAGAAGACCAGGTCAATAAAGTAGGGTGTTACCTGTGTAGGGAGAAGATTGAGAAACGTTGCAAATCACTCATACGTATCATCATGCCCTAATATTTTGATTAACATTACTACACAAAATGTTCTCCATTTTGAGTTAAGATAATCATAATTCTAATTAGAATTATTGGAGATCTAACTCCAATAAATTAAAATTGAGTGAGTTAAATTAAGATAATTTTAGATTTTGTTTCTCGTTTGATACAAGTACGGTCGATTGAAGGTATCATGCTAGGAGTAATTGCTGGTAGTTCCTATTGATGACTTTGTCATTTTGGTAGACATACGAACATTGTCAAACCACCATCTCTCTTTTCGTGTAGTCATCGTCTTCCACCGTTGTTTGTTCGCCGATCACATATGTGAATGGTTCTCTTCTTTAGCGAAAACCCAGACCACATTGACATGACCAACGATAGTTGGGTCCTTGTCCATAGTAGGGACTTGAGCAATTACAAGATCCATGATGTTACCTCCTCTAGCATTATGGAGATTTCGTATTCACTATGACGAGCAAATCAAAATCGGAATTCTCATAATGCACAAACGCACAATGACCCAGAAAGCTCTTGTTAGCACCTTCTTTATTTGAGGGAAGATATTTATATAAAACAAACACTATCTTCATTCGTACGTGGCTTTTTGGAAAAACTAAAAGTAAAGTCATAGGAGCTTATGCTCAAAGTGGATAATATCGTACTATCAAAGTCATCCACCGATTTACCATCCTTCATGCCTCAATTGGAGCATGCCGAAATGAATATTTGAAACAGGAAGGAACACTAAAAAACTTTGTACTAAAAAGTGTTACATTCTCCTATTTTCTGCTCTTCATCGTCATCGCATAACGTTTTAAGGTGACAACTTCTATTTCTACATTATAGCTCTGATATCAAATGTTAGTTTTGACCTTTAATCCAAACGCATAAAGGAATACTCACAAAACACATTTTGTACTAAAAACAAATACATTTAATCGCAATGCTTTTTGACTTCTTTTACATACATCATACAATTGATGACTATTTAAAGGAAAAACACTAATAATTCTTGTATTTGTATTAGAAATGCTCCCAACTAATAGCTTCTCACGACTCAATTTTTGAGGTTTCGAGAAATCAAACTGCGACTCAAAGACGAAATCAAACACAAATAAAACAGAATTTAAAACAAAACAAAACATTGAAAATGAGAAAATACGGTAAAATTTCACGCAGTTTAAAAGACATACAATAATGTAAAAAAATTTCAAGTTAAAAAGGGGCCGATGATACAAAAGAATACAAAATCAACCCTAAAAAGAATACAACTAAGTAACGTCCCGGGTCGGCATCCCTCTGTGACAGTGCAGAACGCTGGCCCCCAATGGGGGTGGATTGTGAGATCCCACATCAGTCGGAGAGGAGAACGAAACATTTGTTATAAGGGTGTAGAAACCTCTCACTAACAGACACGTTTTAAAACTGTGAGGCTAACGGTGGTATGTAACGGACCAAAGCGGACAATATCTGCTAGCGGTGGGCTTGGATGGTTATAATGGTATTAGAGCCAGACACTGAACGGTGTGCCATCAAGAACGCTAGGCCCCCCAGAGGGCTGAATTGTGAGATCCCACATCGGTTGCGTAAACCTCTCCTTATAAGGGTGTGGAAACCTCTCCTTAACAAACGAGTTTTAAAACCTTGAGGCCGATGACGATACATAGCTTCTCCTAGAAATGTTCCACAATTAATAAATCTTCCAAAAACTAAATCATGTGTCAAGAGTGTCATGTAATTATTTCTAACGATTTTATTAACCTATCAATGCATGATTACCACATCCCATGATTCCAATGGCTTGCCTTTCTACAAGTCGAGCTTAATGACTCACAATTTATTTCTTATCATCTTTAGTTGAGACATTGTAACGACCCTAGATTTCTACTTAACTTAAAATTGCTATTCATACATAGCATAGACATTTTATGTAGAAATAGTTCATTCAAAACTTTATCATAAAAACATAGCCCTGCACTTACATGTCTTCTAGAAGGTCTTTAAATAAAATAACAAAAATTGAATATAACACAAAGTAAAAGTATCTTATACTAATCTATATTCTACGAAATTAAATGCATACTAACCTATAGTCTACGAAATTTAAATTGCAAACTACCTTATGTATGTGCATGGTCTCCTGAATCACGATGTCACTGTCAGCCGTACAGGGGAGACTTGCCTTTACTTGGAAAAATAAGAGTAGCACATGAATGGAGTATTTTAAGAAATATTTGGTAAGTGACCCACTATTGGGGTTAAATGTAAACACATACAATCATGAGTACGACCTATCATATCAGTCTATACTTGATCGCTTGTGGATGTATATAATAAAATGATGTAAAATTCACAAGAATAAATTTAAGTATACACTATCACAAGTAGCAAGTAATAAGTAAACTATCGATTCCACAAAGAACCTATATTTTTGGTTAATTTTGTCCCTGGAAATTAATTGAATTTTTGGATAACATTCCAATGATGTTGGTGATTTTAAATTAATTAAACGAAATTTATGCAAAGTGCCACTTCCGTTGAAAAACAGAAAATGATGAGAAAATCAGAAATAATGAAGAAGGTTCGGCTAAGAGAGATTAAATAGATAAGTTATTGAGTTTTGTGGTAGATTTTAGTTCCTTTTAATAGATTCCAAAACCCACTTCTGAGGGTCATTACTTCCAAAATCGTTTGTAATTTCTATTAACAAGGCTATAAGAGAATAATTATTTCTAACCCTTATATTACTTTTAAGTATCCTTGCAATGTAAGAGGATTTCATTGTTCCCTATTCCCCCAAATAAGAGAACAACTATGTATGTAAAGTAGCTAATTAAACACACATGTAAATCATTAACAACAAATCTTTAATAAACTAAAATCATATCGTCAACATACTTAAACTATATAAAACTCTCTCTTCTCCTCTGTAAAGTTTAGCTCTCCATACAAACTGAATTAAACAGAGGAACCCACATCTCAATCATATAAAATTTACCGAATAAGAAAGGAGACTAAGGAATGAGAGAGTTATCAAGCTATGTTGCTGTTCTTCAATGGAAATTCCCTTCCTTTGAGCTCACGTCCACCTCTTTGCCTTAATCAATCCTTCTTGGTCTTCTTTTCCTTTTGTTGTCACAGTTGCTGGATTAGGGTTCTTCTTCTTCTCTCGTTTCACAACCGTTCACAGCAACAGAATCTGGTGCTGTCTATTCAGAATTTTCTTCTCCCAAAATGTGGCTCTTCTCCTTTTTTTTTAGGTATTATTTTCCTTTTATAATGTTTGTTTCTTCTCATTTAGGGCTAAGAAAGGATAAAATCATCCTCCAGGATGTTTCTAATTTGGTAGTCAATGAGCCACGTAGATTGTTGATGTGGATTAAAATTTCCATGTCATCCCCGAAAAGTTTGCTTTCCGAATTGCTTTAGCATCATGGTCAACAATTTATTTCCAGATTTGCAAGCAGTGTTGTTTCCAGATTTGCTACAGCATCATGGATCAGCATAAATGTTCTGAAATTTTACCAAATAACTCAATTAAGTGTACAATTAAGCTCGATTTATGCAAATTGATTTTTTTTCATATTAAACCACAATTGACTATTTCATGTATACTAATTAGAATAAATGAAGCAATTAATGAGAAAATAGTGAGTATGAGTGCAAAATTAACTACAAAAAGACAGGAAATAACTCTTCTCGAGAGTTGTCACACCCCAAAACTTAAAGATTGCTCATTGACTTTATTCTCTCCACTCTTTTTTTTTTCTTTTTTCATTTTTTCTCATTAACAATTTTTTAATGTATATTTATTTTTGTAGAATATTCATTTAGATTATATTCTTCATATTCATTCCTTAAAAAAAATTAAAAAAAAGTGAAGATTGTTTCTAGATAATTTATTTTAGTAAATAAATTAAATATTTAGTTACTAATCTTTTATCAACTATGTTACTATATTCTTCCAACTCTAGATAATCTTTTATCAATTTTAGTGTTTTAAGAAAAATTAATTGTTTAATTTAAGTTCCCACATGATATTAAGTTAATAGACGGATGATATGGTGCTATCATTGCTTATAAATTTGTAATATATTAATTATCTTAATGAACATATTTTTAAAATATATATATATACATTAAATTAATACTCACTACTAATCATTTAATTTTATTAGGATATTCACAAAATTTATTTATCATTATTTTCATAATTGTGAAGAACACAAATTGAAGTAATACCCAAATCAAATCAAATCAAATGATATGATATAAAATAAATAGTAATAAAAACATCAAAAAAAAAAAAGTATGGTCATATGTGGGAAAAAATCAGTTAGATTTTATCATTTGAACCTTAAATTAGGGTCGTTTAGAGATATTTTTAAATTCAACTCAATTATATGGGTAGTAGATTTTTCACTCTGAAAACTCTTATTAAATAATGAACTCAATCCAATCTAACCATAAATTTTTTGAGTTAGGTTAATTTTGATTATTGAGAATTATTTATTTTATACATTTAATTGAGGTGGTTGAATTTCAATATATATTTTCAAGAATTGTCTTCTAAATAGTTAAAAATTATTGTTTTTTAAATGGTTAAAAAATAATAATTATAAAATTAAATAAAAATAAAATAAATATATGTACGATCACAACCATTCAATATAGAAAATGGGTTATACACCAACGAGGAGTGCACATTTGAATTGAATTTCAATTGAAATGGAGCCTAACTTGCTTGCATCTTCCTCTCGTATGCAGTTAACTCTAGTTCAACTCACTACGAACACGATTTTTGGGACCATCTTCTAGAGTCTCGATTAACACCTATTAAGCTTTTGATTAACATTGTCGATTGCTTCTAAACTTAGTCATGTCTTAGCTTAACTTTCTTATACACTTAATCTTAGTGTGTTAGGTGATACACCATCTTAGATTAGTGTGTTAGGTGATATACCATCCTAGATTGCATCACTGCATTTCTCTCTTTAACCATTTATTAAGCTTGTTGAATGACACCCTTGCTTGATGTTCTCACCTGGTGTGATGTAACAGTCTAAGCCCACGACTAGTATATATTATCTTCTTTGGAGGGAGAGGTTTCCACACTTTTATAAGGAATGTTTCATTTCCCTCTACAATCGATGTGAGATCTCACAATCCACCCCCTTGAGGACCCATCATCCTCGCTGGCACACCGACCGATAGGCTCTAATATCATTTGTAACAACCCAAGCTCACAGCTAGTAGATATTGTCCTCTTTGAGCTTTCCCTTCTGAGTTTTTCTCAATGTTTTAAACGTGTCTGCTAGGAAAAAGTTTCCACAAGATTTCCACACCTTTACAAGGAATGTTTCGTTCCCCTCTCTAATCAATGTGGAATCTCACATGTGGAGTCACATGTGTGTTAGGAATCACGACTCTCCACAATGGTATGAGATTGTCCACTTTGAGCATAAGCTCTTATGGCTTTGCTTTGAGCTTCCTAAAATGCCTCATAACAATTGAGATGTATTCCTTACTTATAAACACATGATTATTCCTTAAATTACCCATCGTAGGACTCTCTCCCAACAATATGGAGTCTCACCTACTCTCATATATTAGAGTTGAGACACCCTACCTACCCGAATGCTAGATGCTTTCCCGCATGCTTGCCATCTAAACTCAACAAATGAGAAAAAGGAGTATATCAAATTGCATGCTAAACCAAGTTTTAATAGAGAAAAAGAAAAAATCTAAATCAGGAAGGAGATAATGAATTTGCCTTAGAAGGAAATGCTACATCGTGGAACTTGGAAAGACAAGAAAACTGATATGATTTCTATTAAAATGATTATAAGTGGTTCTACGTATTGATTTGGTTGGATGAATTGTATTATGTATGATGATGCGTGTCTCGAGACTCCTGAATGTGTCATATGTATGCATGATATGTTAAGCTATGATATGTTGTTCGATGTTATGCTATGTTATGTCATGTTATATCACGTTATGTCATGTTATGTCACGTTATGCTATGATAAGTTATTCTATGTAATAAAACTATGTTTATTTTGTGATTATGTCATGTTGTATAAAGTTGTTATAAAATTGTTAATTTATGATGCATAAACCTATGTAGACCATGTCATGAAAGCTATGCTATGAATTACAGAATATACAGGAACTATGTAAGCATAAATCACTGACTTGTTATGTTATAGGTAAATAGAGGTTTGTTTTGCATCATACATTATGCTATGATTATAAGCTATTAGGAGCTTATACATATTTGTGTGTCATGTGCATCGAGATACTTTTCCAAAATGATGAGTACCAGCACATACATTACGACGGTTGCTTTTTGATATTTATATTTGTCATGATGTTATGGGACCCTTTTCCTCTGTGGTGTTCGACAAGAGCCTGGTAGTGACTGCTAGTCCAATGAGTCAGGCCCAAAGGGTGTGCAAGCACACCTGGTGGACCTATACTCGCACACGTGGGCCATGTGTAGAGAAGTAGTACACATTCAATCTTGTCAGGACTTGAAAGTTGTCTACGGCCATGCCATGGTATGTTAAAAGGATAGGTCCCGCCATAATGATGCGTCGTGATTTGTGAATGTTTGATATTTGATCTTTATGAGATTTTAGTTACTAATGGAGCGTGTATAATGGATAAGTAGATTTTTTTTTAAATAATTATAAAAAAAAAAACAATCTGATAATCCAACTCAACTCAACCTGAAAATAAAGAGTTGAGTTGGGTTGAGTTGTGAACTTTATTCGGGTTACTCTTGTCATCAACCCAATGAACCTAAAATTTCAGATTGATCCAAAAGATTTTTCGAACCCAGTTCAACCTAACTCGTGTAGATCCCTAACTAAAATATACATCTATTTGTTTGTGAAAAAAATAATGTTTCAAAGTAATTTAATGCATTGAAACATACCAATAATTCATCTAGGTTAAAATGGTTTGGAAAGAGACCAATAAGGCCCACCCATCTGCACATCACTACTCACCCACATGATTTCTTTCACACTTTTTTAGTTATGTGTAGATGATGGTAGTCCCCACTCGTGTTGCCTCTTTGCCCATCCTTCATTTAATGTCCTAATTTTTCCATTCATTAATGCTCCCTAAATCATCCTTTATCTTACATCACCTTAGCTAGGAGGTTCGAGGTTCGATTTTACGAACATATCGATAAAAATATTGATAAAATATAAATAATTCAAATGCTTATTATCGATATCATATATGATAATTTATGGCTTTTTATATTTCATAAATCATTTCAGGATATAATGAAAATGTGGACTATCCCTTTTGCAGACGTCGAGCTTGGGATACGTGAAAATAACGATAAAAATATCGATGTATTTGATAGAAATTTTATACTCTATTAGTAATTGGCACGTTCTTCTTCTATCCAAGTTGAAGGTTTAAATTTGTTATTTTCACGTTTGTCCTAATTAAAGAAAATAAAATTCACCCAACAATAAATTAAAAAAAGGTGTATATTTTAAAATAAACAAATGGATTCAGGAGTGCTAGAGCGTAAGCGATCTAGATTAGATATATATATATAATAAAAAAATATTAAGAGTGTTCACAAAACCTGATGACTAGTAAAACCTAGTCAACCCAACCCAATCGAAATGGTTTGAGTTAAGTTAGATTCAAATAAATGAAAACTTTATGAATTTTAGCGGGTTTATGAGTTCTCTTAAAATTAAATTGAATTCTCCTTAACCAAATTTAATTTATTATTAATGTTTTACGGAATAATGTTTTACTTTTACTAAGAACAAAAATTTAAATAAATAATTCCAACCAACCTAACTGAAAAGATTTATGGTTGGGTTTGGTTAAGTTTGTTTGAGTTGAAAAATTTACGACCCGAACAATTTGAACTGTATCTAAAAATGTTCCAATCCGACCCAACCCAATTCACGAACACTCCTAAAAAAATATACTCCACACATGATTTTCAATGTGGACGTAGTAGATCCATGAATATTGGCCACTTGAGTGAGAAACTTGTATGTGTTAGTGATGGTAGTGTTTGAAATGGGTGTTTTGGTTTGGGCCTACAAATCTTGTATGCCTCAAAGTTGTTCCCTTCTTTCCCACACACCTTAGGCCATTGCACATGAAGACATTTAAATAAAAAAGCAAACATATTTATTATTAGAGTTAGGTTTGTGTAAAGCTTAAACCATAAGCTCTTCCAAACATGTGTGTCCTTGAGAACAACAAACAATGTCACTTGGGTTTCATCAATTTTTTAGTTAGAACGCCATTCAAATCTCGAGATTCAATTGAATGGTCACGCTTCTTCGAGAATAGTTTTTTTCTTTCGTTTGAATTTCTGAATCAGGTCTTGGCTAAATGTCTTTTGGACCCTTTGCTTAGAAGTGGATTTGAACTACTGACACACGGTCAGCTCCGAGGATATAGTAACTCGTGATGTTAAACTTGATATACTATTGTAACAGGCTAGCAGATATTGTTTGTAACAGACCAAGCACACTACTAACAGATCTCTTTGGGTTTTGCCTTTCGGGCTTCCCCTCAAGGCTTTTAAAACGCATTTGCTAGGGAATGGTTTCTACATCCTTATAAATAATAGTTCGTTCTCCTCCCCAACCGATGTTGGATCTCACAATCCACCACCCCTCCCCCCCTTTTGGGGCCCAACGTCCTTGCTGACACATCGCCTCACATCCACCCCCTTCGGGACTCAACCTCCTGGCTGGCACATCGCCCAGTGTTTGCCTCTGATACCATTTGTAACGGCTCAAGCTCACCACTAGCGGATATTGTCCACTTTGAGTTTTATCTTGAGGGGATTTACCTTTCGAGCTTCCTCTCAAGGTTTTTAAAACGCGTCTACTAGGGAAATGTTTTCACATTCTTATAAAAAATGGTTCATTCTTCTCCCCGAACGATGTGGGATCTCACATTTCCTCTTTAGACATTCCCTTCAAGGGCTTCCCCTCAAGGTTTTAAAACGTATCTATTAGGGAGAGGTTTTGATACCCTTATAATGAATGTTTCGTTCCCCTCTCCAACCAATGTGGGATCTCACAATTACATCATTTGATTTAGCTTAATGAGTACTATAATTTCAAAGTTCGGCATACCCACATAGATATCTATCCTTATCCAGATCTAGCAATTATTTGTTGGTTGATATTTCAAACTCATCTGACGATTACTCTCGATAGCCATTTTGCTCTCGAATTTGTATTAATGGGTTTGTTCGATTTTGTTCTAGGGTCATTATAAGCTAAATGTGGGGTTTTATCATCATTAATGCCCTATATTTGGTTGTTTATAAACACCCCACATTCTCAAAAGACCCAAATTTCAAATTCAATTACAAAAGGCTTATGTCTCCAACCACAAGACCCCATCACTTTCATCACAAGACACTCTCAAAACATTGACATGGACTCTCAACACCATAGCTTTTGTTCTCTTCGGAATAATACAAACTTCATGGTGCTCCACATGTGCCTTTGCACTCACTTCCCAATCAACTTCTTTTCTCTTCATTTCTCTATAAAAATAACTTCTCAACTTCAACACCTTCTTCACACAAAAACAAAGCTTCCCTTTTGTCATTACAAGAACAAAATCAAAGCCAAACCACAAAAGCTCACATGGCTATGAACAAACGCATCCTCGTCCTCGTTCTCGTCCTCGTTCTTCTTTATTCTTTCTCAAACAAAGTTATCGGTAGATTTCTTCATCTACTATCTTTTTATCTCTTCATATTTATGATTTGAGTTATAACTTTACATTTAGATCGACTTTTATTGTTTATTTTCTTCTCTAGTTTTTTTCGAGTTTTAAAATTAGGTTAAGCTCCAATAAATAATATTAACTTTTTTAATATGGTAAATTGGATATTGTTCAGTGATTTTCTCTATCACGTTATTGCTTCTAAGAGAAGCTCTCATTCAAATTCGCTATAAATCTTTGGGTATTACTATCTAATAGTAAAAAGTATAAAAAAAATTATTTTTTTTTTTTGTATTTACATTCAAATTATTGTTCATTATCTTTATGTCGAAAGAAGATATATTTCTAGCATTTTGGTAAATAATGATAAAGTGAGACAAAAAATTTATGGTCCGATCTCTATAACAGCTCAAACCCACCACCCGCACATATTGTCTTCTTTGGGCTTTCTCTAGAGAGGTTTTCACACTCTTGTATAAAAATGTTTTGTTATCCTCCCAAACTGATGTGCGATCTTAAAGACAGCCTCCTCGCTGACACATCGTTCGGTGTCGGGCTCTGATATAATTTGTAACAGCCCAAACCCACAATAGTAGATATTGTCTTCTTTGGGCTTTCCCTTTCGGGCTTCCCCTCAAGGTTTTTAAAACGCGTCTACTAGGAGAAAGTTTTCACACTCTTATGAAAAATGTTTTGTTCTCCTCCCAACCAATGTGAGATCTCACAATCTCTGATAAAAATGAAAGCGAAATTCCTGATTATTCAGAATGATTTTTTAGTGTAAAACCTCGAATTGAATGGCTAATCGGATTTGGGTATTGATTTATTGTAGCATCAAGAAGCTTGGGAGTGCCTCAAATTAAGAAAGATGATCATAAGCTTAAAGGAAATGATGATCTTGCAGTTCATGAGGAAGAACATTTTTCAAGCACGGATGATTTGGGCGCAATGGATTATACTCCAGCCTCCAAGAAGCCTCCAATCCACAATTGAGAGTTTATTTCATTAGTAACTTGTATGATATTTTTACATCTGCCTTTCTCCTTTTTATTTTTTTTTTTGGTTAAAGTGAAGCTTCTAGTAATTAATTATATAGAAATGGAAGATATGAGCAAAACATGAAACAATGGGGTTTCTTACATGTGCAAATGTTTCAATCTTGTCTCTTTTTTTTTTTAATTTTTAATAAGGTTGAATAATTGTCAATAGACGATTTATCTCGACATGGAATGAACTCTAAAAACCTATTTTACGGTCATTCTTTGCTCGTATCGTACGGTATTATTAAATTATAAGTTTAGTCCGTAAACTTTGGTTAATAACGTGTCTAATATGTCTCTGAACTTCCCTGAACTTTTAACGTGCAAACCTAGGGCGTGTATGGTTTGGTTCGGTTCGGTTTAATTTTAGTTAAATTGATCCTCAATTGAACCGCTCGATTTTTTATCGGTTTGGTTAGAACAATTTTGGTTTTTTTTTTTTTTTCCTTTTAAAAAAATTGTATCTTTTGTTCCTGGAAAGGGAAAAAAATTGTCTTAAAGAGGAAACACATTCCAGCTCAAGAGAGTTGAGAAGAAGATTGTGGGAGAAATGGGGCGAAAACAAGAGAGGGTGGTGGCGGCTTCGACGGCGAGGGGACAGGCGGTGATGGCTTCAACGACAAGGGGGAAGGGTGGCAACGATGACATCAATGATTCGGGACAAGGACGATGATGGCTTCAATGGCGAGGGAGAAGGAAAACGACAACTTTGACTGTGAGGAGGAAAGACGGTGTAACAGGCCACCGCTAGCTGATATTGTCAGCCTTAATCCATTACATATCGCCGTCAGCCTCACAATTTTAAAACACGTCTATAAGAAATGAATCATTCCCCTAATGTGGGATCTCACGTCACCGTCAATCGAGGAGGAAAGAAATTGAAATGATATAGGTTGGGCTTCTTGTTGTGAATATTCTATTGCTGGACTTGTGCAAACGTATTGGGCTATTTTGTTTATCAAGAGCTAAATGGAGGACCAAATTGGAAAAACCAAATTTTCGCAAGGATAAGTCGGGAAAACTTCGGACCGAACCGGCAGGTTCGGTTTGGTTAACCGGATTTGTTCGATTTTTGCACACCCCTAAAAGTCCTCTAGATTGCAATATGTGATACGAAGAGGTTATACGAAGCTAGCATACTAAACACGTCTTGATATAAAGCCTCAACTACTTGGTACATACTAGGTTAATAGTTTGAATGTGATAAGAACGACGACATTCATTCCCCACAAAAATCTAGGAATAAATTGTTCATCCTGAAATGTTTTCTAAGCGACTCAGAAATCAAATTTTACATTTTCATTAAATGGAGAATATTTTGTTAGGTCTTTAAATTTCGTGTTCTACAACTTCAACTGTGTGGAATCTCTACAAATAAATCTAACTTTTATGACTTGAACGTAGGACCTCCAACATCATCGGGTCAAATCTCTACTACAAGAATGGGACGACAATGATCAAATTTTAATGCATATGTTGAAGACAAAAATCATCACAAAAATGACTAAATGGAGAAGCTATCTAATACGAACTATTCTCATGATTTTCACAATCGTCTACAATTCCCTTGCCTTTATTTAAAAAGAAAAATGAAAAAGGTTGAGTATTTCAATACCGGATAATTTCTCCCATTGTTGTGGTTCAAGAAATGCAAGTACGTTCAACATGTCTATAACTTTTAGGTTGGAAGGACCTAAACCCAAGTGCCCTTGGGTGTGATATAAAATTAGTTGTGCATTTACTTTACTACGCACGGTTATGGACATGGACCTAATAGGCGAGTATCAATTATCCATATACCTAATTATGAGCATGCTTTTGCTGGAGCAGCCGAGAGCAACATAAAAGAATGGAATGTGAAACACAGTATCATAATCATACGTGTGTGAATAATTCATGATTGGAGAAGTAGTCTATGAATAAAATGAACATACAATATACATAAAGTTCTACGATGTAACATATATCCATAAATAATCATAACTCTGATTTTATGATTAGCATCCGTACAATCATATTTCAGTTGTTTACATTCAATCTCATAAATTTTTTACCACACTTTTTGTTTTCATTTTTAATTTCAAAAAAATAATAATAATTATGCATGAACTTTTTTATAATAAAAACACCCTTAAACTTTAAAAAATGTGACTAATACTTTTCAATTTTTTTAAAACAAGTTAAAAAAAATATATTTACCGTTAATTTTATATTAGAAAATATCCATACAATTTTAAAAGTAGCATTAACACTTTTTACCATTATAAAAAAAAGTTTTAAAAAAAATCTTACCAACATGGACGAAAATGATCTGATGACATCTCATAAATTATCTACAAATGTTTTAATGCTATTCTGAAAAGTTCATGAGTATTTTTCAAACATGATACAAATCGTAAAAATATTTTTTCTATTTTGTTTTTAAAATTTAAAAGTTGATTTTGAAGTTTTTAAATAAATTAAAATGTGTTTTTGAAATTTTTTTAAACTCACTTCAAAATTAAAAAGTATTTTTTAAATTACCAAAGAATTTTTTTTTAGTTTAAGAATTCTTTTTAAATTTATTTAAAAATTTAAAGATGTTATTAATTTTTAAAAAAATTTAAGAGCATTTATGAGATAAAAGTGTAGAGTTGAATTTTGTTTTATTAATTTAGCCGAATAATGTCAAACATTAGAAGAGCCTTGGTTTTGAATTAAAAGGTTGACTTTTGAGAAAATCCTTTTATTTAAGAAAGCAGCTCAACCGTTGATTAGATGTCGGGGATGCTTTGTCGATTGGTCAATCTGAAATCCCACCGCCGCCGTCGGTGATGGACTGGATATAACCAACGCGCCGCTACATTGCGGGTTTGACTTAACGTTAGACTTTTTTTATATATATATAAAAAATTAAAAGTTGGGTCAAACCCCGAAAGTATAATCTTTGACCATATTCGTTAATTTCTTCTCATTTATAGCGGGAGGAAAGTCGACTGAATCTTTATATTTCACATTACAAATTTTCAACTTAAGGAAAATTAGAAGTCTCTTACTTATATATCTGTGATCTTCTCCTTAATTAGTCTGATACGAGCTATCCTCAACAATCATTTCGTCACGATACGCAGTAAATTATTAAAATTAATAACAATCATTTACTAGACAAAAATTCGATGTTGAAGAACGTATTAGAAACTTTTTACAAGAATGTGATGTTATTGATTTGATTAATTAGAATGATGTTTTCTAAGATTGAGTTTCAAATTCACATTGTTATGCACAATAGATAATATCGATGAGTTTTGTTTAACCGAATATTGGATGACTAATTCTATTAAGTCAAGAACTTGAAGCTTTCATCAGGTTATTCCAAAAAGTTATTTTTTTTCGGAGCGGAAATAGACTCGTTTAAAGTGTATGCGGGATATCACATGCAACACTCCAACTTCTCCAATTCACTTTATATAAAGAAAGAGAACCCAAAAAAACAGATCACCGTAGTTACGTTATTGAGGGTCACTCCCTTCTTTATGATTTTTACATTATGGAGTCTAATAGTAAGAGTCAATTAAATTCTACTAGAGAATCCTGAGAACCGTGTCCATAACAGTATGATGAGAATTATGGGTTAGAACCTAGAGCAGGGTTGCACCTCAAGTGCATATAATATATAGGTCGATGATGATAAGAGAGACTTGTAGAATAATTGATCAAGATACTTTAGAATCTCAAGAACGAACTATGGAGAACTGAGGACTTAGAACGAACTATGGAGAACTGAGGACTTAGATAGGGCTAAGAAAAGTATGAATATTAGCTAAAAGTTTATAGGGATGATTTCAAATATAAACGGTAATTACTGGAGAATATAGAAAATGCAGGAACTACTTCTTCGAACACTTCCTTATATTTATTTATTTATATATATATATATATTATATAACTTTATTAAATATAGTCATCTACATCTATTATAGATAATTATCTACCCTATATAGTCATTTACTATATATATTATTTACCATATACAGTCTCATTATATATAACTATTGAATCCTAACACTTTGGGTTCTAAAATTCGAGAATTGACCTGAATTCAAATTTGATACGTAGTCCTTTCCTTTCCAACCCAATTTTTTATAGCAAGTTTCCATCCACCTTCGAGAAAGGCTAAAATAGGGTAGACGATTGAGTCGTTGCATGAATTCCAATGAGTCATCGAAATTTTCAGAATCAGCCGCTATGACATCTCCTCTCTAGAAAATGGAGGATTCTCTCGAGATCTCTCTACCTCTATTTTTTCAAGAGGCTACCACAAATCTTGGCCTTGAGTTCAAATCACAACGGGAAGATTTTATTAAAGAATAAAAGATTCAACCATTGGAGAACCCGAAGTAAGAATATTACAAACTCGCCGTAACTTTCTCCATATTTCATCAATGTAAATTTGCTTAACTTTTAGTATTGTTTAATTCTAAATAAAATCCAGGTCGATTTAAATGTTTCTATTGCATTGCGTGAATGAAACATTCATTTCTAACATGTGTCCGTAAAAAAGAGTTAGGTCTTTAATATATATTTTAACAAATTGAAACACTTACAATCAATATCGCTTAGTTATAGTTATTTGAAAATTTTGTATATGTTTGATATTACCGTCTTAATAATAATTTTCTTAACTTAATGTTAAATTAACATCTATATTTTACTTGGAAGAAAGTTTGATGGTGATAATATAGATTAGAGTGTTGAAAGGAATAAGATGAGAAGAGAATTTGAAAGTCATGGAGAAGAAAAGATCAGACTTGTTAAACCGGGCTCTGATACCATGAGAATATTTGCTAAAACTACCACACCTAAAAAGTAGTGAGAGTTCTCTGTTTATAATCATTTACCGAATCAATTAACATCAAATAGATTACAAATGAAATAAAAGAGAAATAAACGAATACAATATATTAGCATGTGACTAAGGGTCAAATATGATATATATGGTAAACCGTGATAGGATACTAAAAATTTTCAAGAAACCATCGTTACCGTAACGTCCCTTTCCCATCTCATAAAAAAATTTCTTTGAAACCCGTCATTTTATAGTATAAATTAAGGGCTTCACAATAGACAACACCACCCATTTTCTTTGATATCTCATTTTCAATGGGTCACTACTATATTATCAATGGGACATGTCTCATGCCTATTAACTTTCTCCTTTGATCTTATGGGACATTTTTTTTAAATTAGGCGGCCTAACTCATTCCATTCCCTAATCCATTAAACTAGTACAACTCTCATCATATCTCTGTGTCTCCGTGTTGACTATACATATATATATATATAAACTTTGTATTTTGTCTAAAAAAATACTCCAAAACTTTCAAAAGAATCTAAAAAAAATATTATTAAACTTATAAAAGAATTTAAAAATATTTTTATCCGTTGTTTTAGATGGAAATCCTTAATACTGTTTCAAAACCACTCTTGAACTTTTAAAATGGTTTTATAAATACCTTTTAACTTTTAAAAGTGGTCCAAAAAGACCAAGTTTTCAAAAGTTTCTTTAATACCCTTAAACGTTTGTAAAAAAACTTTAACACGTTTAAACTTTTTTAAAACTTCAAAATATATTTACTGTAATGATGAACTTTGCAAAATAACATTAAAACATTTGTAAGGTATTGATAGACGATTTTTGTCCCTATTGTTAAGGGTAAAAAAATTTTACTTTTTTTTTTTATATGTTAGTGCTACTTTTATAATTTTATGGGTATTTTTTAAACATAGTATAATGGTAAAGGTATTTTTTAACTAAAATTTAAGAGTATTTTTTAAACACTATTAAAAGTTAAAGTTTTTTTTAAAATGACCCCTAACAATTTTCATTCAAAAGTATATTTTTTAGAAATTTAAAGATTTATTAGACATTAATTGAAAGTATTGTAGAAAAAAAGACGGTTACAATTATTTATTAGTGAATGGGTTAATTGTTCCACGGTGATCGTTGACTTAACGACCCACATTTTGGTTCCTAATCAGACGTCATACAAACAGAGTTTTGATGTTAGATCACAGGCTAAATGGTCAATATTTTGAGACCTGGCCACCAGCTAAATAATTGATATTTTCTAGTTTGATTAGGGTCAAAGGATCGATGATCGTGCATTTAGTAACGATCTCAATCAACCTAAGTTTTACAAAAGTCTAAATTAAACGATGTCATAAATTTTGAGGCTCTTACCCTACTTATCTTCTCGTCCACTAATTTATCTTTCAAGTATTTTTAAAGTCAAATTAAAATACGTCAATCGATTTGTCACATCCTCATTCTTGTTTTTCTTTTTCTTGCGACAAAAAGTTCGATGATTCGATCTCTACCTTATAATTGTCCAACTAAGAAAACAACTATTCATTTTAACCATTTCATCTATAATTTATTATTAGATAGTCAATTGATTTAAGTACTTCGACTAATTTTAAGATTTATTAAGAACGCAAAAGGTCAAGTAAATTTAGGGCCTCAAGTTGGGGAAGCTAAAAGGATAAAAGGAAATAGGTGGGGCATTGTAAAACGTCGTGATGTTATGTCGGCATCTTCCACGAGCTTATACATACGATATTAAAAAAATGAATGGCCAAAGCTTCGTGTTGGCTTCAACTTGTTGCTCAAGAAGTTCAAGTCAAATTTTTTTAAAAAATAGAATAAATTTGAGGAAATCAATTGAATGGATTCGGTTCAACTAGGGAGATTCATGTAATTAAATATATGGCTACTTGCTTTTGTTTCCAACCTTGTTGGTCAATTCCATTTCCATTTGTTGTTATCAATTTGATTATGTTTTCGTTTCGTTTTTTAAGTAAGAATTTGACTCGTTCAGCGTAGAGGTGAGAGTTTTGAATCCTCATCTTAATCGTTCTATGTTCACAAGTCGGATAATAGGTTTTCAATTCAAATTCGACCGGTAATTAATCGAACAATGAAGAATGTTGATTAGTAAGTTTACTAATGAAGAATGTAAATTTCAAAATATAGTCACGAGTCCACGGTAGTTCGTTGACTAGGGAGACAGGATGAGACATCGAACTAACTTGCAACGCAGAAGCTTAAGTCGTTGTGGTGTTATGCCAAATACCCTTTTTAGTTTTTAAGACAATATTGTTAAAATATCACCATTAGCTCAAACGGGTCAAACTCAATAATTGAACGAACCCAACTTAAAATGTTCTCGAACGACTTAGATATCTATATATTTTAGAGAAAAAGGTTTAGATATGTAGATATTTTAGAAATAAATCTAGAAGATCACTGTGTAAAAGATAAGATAGAAGATCACAAATATGTAGCGACCTATGCCCAAGATTTGGATTAGGATTTAAAATCTATATTCTGCACCTGATGGCCCCGACATTCCTTTATGACATGATCACGTTACCTACTTCTTGCTTCTTAAGAATGAAAACTATCCCCACAGACTAACACGAGTCATTCCAGCATACTTTGTCCTCTCTCACATTACCTACTCCTTGCTTTTTAAGAGTGAAGACTATCCCCACTCACCAACACGTATCATTCCAGTAGGTTTTGTTCTCACACACACGCATCCCAGAAAAATTCCTGTGATTGAGTCACCGAAAAGTTAGGTGCAACTTGTTGGTATAGGTAATAACTTTTATTTCTTTAAGTTTTTCTTAATTATCTATTCTCCATATTGTTTTTCATTCGAATGTAGTCTCAGTTCATTCATGTACCTCTTCTTTACTTGGGTGTCCTGAAAAAGAAAGTGTAGTAATCTTCTATTTTATAATATCTTTTTCATTGGTCTTAATAAAGAGTGAGTTTATAAACTTACTCAACGTCTCTTGACAAATCCATACCTAATATGACAATTTGTTGATGGTACGATGCCCCCCAACTCGATTAGGACCAGACCCAATAGGGTTAACTAGTTCCTTCGCTTCCGAGCTTGGGGTCAACTCGATAAGTCTCCTTGAATAGTCGGGTCATGTCGTGCCAACACGGTTCCAAGGAAATCCACGAGGCCAATGCTAATAATATCGCTGAGAGAGATTTTAAAATTTGGAAGAACAAGTAGGAAGTTTCTTGAAGCTTTCACTACACGTGTTTTATTGTTTGTTTGAACTCGCATGGTTCCTTTGACTACAAACCCAATGGATGGGCATGGCCCCATGCTTCCCCATTCAAGTTGCAGCACTCGCCCCTCCCATCCCGACTTCTTCTTCTTTACAGCACATTGACAGTGATACACTTTCTAGAGAATTTTATTATTAATTTCTTTATGGATTTAAATTTTATTTTATTCTATTTAAGTCTAGTTCATTTTGGTTTTTTCAAACTTTCAGCCTAATAAAGCTTACCAAATTTACCATCTAGGTTAAAAAAACGGCTATATTTGTAACAATTTAACTTACGTATCGTCAGTATCACGGTTTTAAAATTTATCTACTAGGAATAAGTTTCCACACGCTTACCAACTGATGTGGAATCTCACAATCCACCCTCTTGGGGGTCAGCGTCCTCGTTGGCACGCTGTCTAGTGTCCTCGTTAGCACGCTGTCGAAAGATAAACGTGTTTTGTTTTAAGCAATTTTATGTCAAGTGACCTCTTGAAAATTTTTCTAGGAGGCAGGTAAGTGAGGACAAAATATCCTAAAAAAACCCGTGTTGATTTGTGGGGATAGTCTTCACTCGTAGAAACAAAAAATAAGTTACGTGACCATGTTGCAAGGGAAATATCACGGTCATCAAGTGCTGAATCCGAATTTTGAATCCTGATCCAAATCCTAAACATGAGGTGTTGTAGTGACAACCTTAAATAATTTTTTATATGTTAAAAATTATAATTTTTAGTTTTAGTCACGAAAGGAGTATTAAGAATTATTTGGAATAGTAGTCTCACACTAACTAATTAACAGACAGATAGTAGACTTACAAGTAAGAAATATCATCTTTATTTATCTTTCGAGAAAAACCAAAAGTAAATTCATGATAGCTTATGTTCATATTGAATAATATCATATCATTATGGAGGTTTGTCGGGTACCGTATGTCATGTCGTATGTCATGTCATGTCAAAGGAGGAATGATAAAAGATGTGAAAAATGGCGGTGGTTAATACAAAACAAAATACAGTTTTTCAAAGTCAAAGACAACAAGGTCAATTGCTTTGGTCACATTTATTATAAATAATTGGCTCAAAACACACCCATTTTCGAACACCTTTATTTTCAACCTACATCACTCTTTCCAAATCCAAAATCACTTCCAAATTTCATGTTCATTACTATTATAGCTCCAAAGGTGGCGAATTCCAGCAGAGATTTCTCCGACCAAAACGAATGGTTTCATCATCCACCTACGTTTTCTGGTCTAAATAGAGACGTAGAAACCTCCGTTATCGTCTCTGCTCTGACCCACGTCGTCGCCGGTGAGATCCCTAATGGCGGAGAAAGCGTTGGAAGTGGAACTCTCTCTGCGGGTTCATCTTCTTATAATTCCCACAAGAGAGGACGTCAAGACCATCGCTTCAACGGTCAGATAAATTGTTTTTTTCATTCTTTCGTGATTTATTCATTCAAACGGTGAATGATTTGATGGATTGCAGTGTCAGAGATTATAAACATGACTTAATAGAAGAAAGTTTAGGAAGATTGTTAGTGCTCCACCTCTGTAAATCATTGTGAAATGTATTCTCTTTTTCAAACACCAACGATAAAGAAATTGAACAAGCTTAAAGTTTTTTTATCAAATTGTTTTTTTTTTTTTTTTGTTCCATTTATTTGTTATTGACATATTTTGATCGTGGGTCATTTCGAACGTGCAGAAGAGGGAAGAAACGTGGTCGGAATATACGAATACGAGAGAGAAACAAGGAGAAGCGTAAGGGAGGAAGAGGGAAGAAGAAGATACAGAGGAGTGAGGCAAAGGCCATGGGGGAAATGGGCGGCGGAGATAAGAGATCCCTTCAAAGCTGTGAGAGTTTGGTTGGGGACTTTCGACACTGCGGAAGCCGCCGCCAGAGCCTACGACGAGGCCGCTCTCCGCTTCCGAGGCAACAAGGCCAAACTCAACTTCCCGGAAAACGTCAGGCTCCGATCCTCACCGCCGCCTGCAACAGCTAATCAATACACCGTGGTTACCGATTCCCCGATGACATCATCCATGACGTCGTCTTCGTCGTCTTCGGCCGCCGGTTTGGTATCTTCTCCGTCTGTTTATGGGAGCCAGTGGGGTGGTGGTTACGGCGGCGATGGGGGATTTTCGGTGCCGCAATGGCCGCAGGAAGTTAATGATAACAGCTCGCCTGAATAGAGCGGCTTGAGCTGTTGCTTCAATATTTTCACATTCTTTGGCGTAATGAATCTCACCATTTTCTTATTTCCGTTCAATTCCAATTCACATACAAATTCGTCATTGCGAAAAAGACATCCCTAACCCTATCCACGAGTGGCATATTAACGTACAAATGTTTAAAAAAATCGTATGATCGGAAAAATTCGATTAATTGGATTGAAGCTAATTAACTATGATTTATGGTTAATTTTAAAAATATTTGTAAAACCATTCAAGCTCAAGCTCACCGCTAGCAGGCTTTTCTTTTAAAACGCTTCTGTTAGGGAGAGGTACACACCGTTATAAGAAATGTTTTGTTCTTTTCTCCAATCAATTTAGGATCTCACAATTTATTTACTTACCATACAGTTATATATACACATATTTATTTATAAAAAATTAGAATAAAAATTAAAAGGATATGATTTAATTAATTGGCATTATCCAAATAAAGTTTAATTGATAACGAACGCCTGTTTGACTAATTTGCTAAAATAATAATTTTAGTTAATATAAAAGGTCAAACTGACCATTAAAAATAATAATAATAATAATAATAGAGTATAGCTTTGTGGTCCAAAATTGTCCATTAATACGCATCTTTGACTTTGATGTGTATATATATTGTTATCCACGTGAGACTTTAATAATTAATTAATAACTTATGAGTTGAGACTATTTAAAATATCAATAATGCGAATAGAGAAATAGGACGTTCGTTAGAATATAATTCTTCATCGAGATGCTAAATTTGAATCTGTACATCTGAGCTCGATAGGTACAAAATTTTCCTATTTTCTTTTAAACTTTAAGTTGTTGGGAGAGTTTTAGAGGTTGGATTTCAAGACAAGATAGAAGAAGAAAATGTTTAGAGAAATCACAGGAACTCAAGAAAAAATAGAAAAATGGTCAAAGTCAATGCAGAAAAGTAAAATGGTTTTTTCGACTTTAGGTGTTTGAATACTTCTAAAAGTTATTCGTTTTGTTTTAGGAGATTATTTTGAACAAATCTTGTAAGGAATCTAAGAGAAAAGACGTTTGGAAGATTCGTTTTCAATTAAGGTCCAAGAACAGTGAGAAATCAAGAAATACCTATTTTAAATGCGTTTATCTTTTTTCCATAGTTAACAGAATTGATTGAAATTAATTTTTTTTTATTATTGGATCGAAACTCTTCAATTTTGATGATGAAACCAAGTTGAATCGAATTCTATAGAAAAAATATAATAACCAGAAGAAAATACAAAAGCTAAATAAATCTTGAAATTCTACAAAGGGTTTGAAATTCATATGTAAGTGCAATGATAAGAGATTAAACTTACGGTGTCTAGTTAAAAAATTTGGAGCTTCTAGCCAGCAAAAAAAAATGCTAGCTGGAGAAGGCACTGATCACCCATGTAAGTAGTTATTCGTACTTTCTTAAATAATATTTATAGGGATCCCTAGGACATGCAAGCATACCTTGCCTTATGTGGTTAGAATATACATGATTATGACGTTAGGAGGGCAATGTTGGATGAGAATGTCTTTATGTTATAAAAAATTACGAAAAGGCCTCTAGAATGAGATTTCTATGATACATGTTATTTTAATTCTCTAGCACGACTACTTTGAGCAGGTGTATACATGCAAGAGAGTTGATGATGGATGCCGAAAGTACATAAGTGAGGTTTGAAACAAGTGTTAGTAAATTATGCACCTCCATCGCTTTGAAAAACTTTGATACAAGCAGAATGTTGATCTTCCAAAAATGTTCTAAATTGAAGAAAAATATCAAAGAAATCATATTTAAATTTTAAAGGGTATAGCTAAGTGAATCGGGAATAATCATCAATAAAAATACTGTAAAAAAAACTCGAATTGAGGCAACCTATGTTTATTGCAGGAATAAGGCAATCCATGACTTTTCACAAGTACTACTTAGTGATGGAGAAGACAATAAAGATGTAAGAGAAAGTTGTCCACTTTTATTTAAAAAAGAAATAACATAATAGTTCACATGACCCAGGCGAGTATGTCGTAAATCATATGAACCACGTAGAGATTTATTTTTAAGGACATAAATAAAGGTAGAGTTGCCGCGTGTCACAATCGCACTCTTGATGGCAGCGGACTTGCGATTGTGCGGCACTCACTTTCCAACGACAAGTGAGCTAAGTCAATTCGTTCTTACGTCGCCTACAGCCAAGCGACGTATGCTCGAGCCTCTGGCCTCGATTTAAGAAGAAAGTTTTAGAAAACGAGGGCAGAGAGAGATTTTTTAAAGAGAGATTTTGAAAGAGACGTTATATATGCAAGCAAGAGAATAACAACAACGGCTCACAGTATATAACCTTTGGTAGGGAGAAGTTGACTACTAGTCATATCCCCTATAGTACATCCTGAGGCATTTCATGTCTGGCAGGCCTATACATGATTTTTTTGAAATGACATACTTCCTAGAAATACAAAAGTAAAACACTAGAACATGGAAAGACATAAAGGGTTTGGCTTGTCATGGGCATGCGGCCATGGGCAACACGCCTTACGCCTTGGACTAGCATGACCGTAACATCCTCCCCCACCTAATTGGTTGACGTCTCTGTCAACCGACTACTTTCAAACCTGGCGATGTGGGTGGCGGCGGAGTCTAGATCTTCGGCGCGTTCCCAGTTGGTTTCCTCCATAGGGAGATTCTTCCATTTGACAAGAAATTCGCGAATCTTCCTTACAGGTCTTCCTATCTTCCTAACCCTATCGGCTAGGATCTCCTCTATTTCTTTGGTGTCTCTTTGTTTCAGATCGATGCTCGGTCTAGTGATTACATTTCGTTGGTCGTCATCTGGGTCAAGGTGATAGGGCTTCAAGTTGCTCACATGAATTACTGGGTGGATTTTCATCCATGTGGGTAGCGCAACTTTGTAGGAAGTAGCCCCGATCTTTTTAAGGACTTCAACCAGGCCTTCATATTTTTGAACTAGTCTATGGTTCTTTTGGCTGCAGAATCTGATTTGTTCTGGTCTCAACTTGATGAGGACTTGGTCTCTTGCTCAGAATTGGAGGGGGCGACGCTTCTTGTCCACCCACTTCTTCATATGCTTGGAAGCTTTCTCCAAATATGTCCGGGCTATATCTGTTTTCTGCTTCCATTCTCTGGTGAAGTTTTGAGCTTGAGGGTTTTTTCCTGCATAAGGATGATCAATAATATGGGGCAAGGCCGGCTGTCGTCCACTTACAATTTCGAAGGGGCTCTTTTCCGTAGACGAACTCGTTTGACAATTGAAACAGAATTGGGCGATATCTAGCAGTTGTATCCAGTTCTTCTAGCGAGTGTCGACGAAGTGACGTAAGTATTCTTCGAGCAAGCAGCTGAACCGTTTTGTCTGTCCATCGGTTTGAGGATGATAACTCGAGGAGATGTTTAAAGTCGTTCCCAAGAAGGCGAATAACTCGGTCCAGAATGTGCCAATGAATCTACCATCTCTATGATGCTCGACAGAATGCCCCATAACTGTACAATGTGTTTGAAAAATAGTTGGGCTGTTAGTTCAGCCGAGCATAATTTGGGGGTGGGAACGAACGTCGCGTATTTCGAGAATCGGTCTACGATAACCAAGATGGCGTCATATTCCCCGACTTTTGGGAGGTATGTTATGAAGTCCAGAGACACACTTTCCCAAGGCCTAGTTGGCACGGGTAGAGGTTCCAAGAGTCCCGAGACTTTGGCTTTCTCGACTTTATCCTATTGGCAGATGAGACATGTCTTGGTGTACTGCATGATGTCATCCTGCATATTTGGCCAGAAGTACCCCTTTTTTATTAAGGCATATGTCCATTGCCACCTAGGGTGTCCGGCCCATAAAGTATCATGACATTCCTGAATGAGCTTCTTCCTCAGTTCTTCTGTTCTTGGAACGTATAATATGTTTCCCTTTGTCATTAGAAGGTCTCCCTCGACCCAAAACTGTCGTGTCTTCCCAGCTTTGGCTAGTTCAACGATGGCTTTGGCCGATGGGTCATTATGTAAATGTTCTTTGATGATGTCGCGCATCGATCCATCGATCTTACTTGAATGAATATGGGCTAACGTGCACAGGGCCGCATATTTGCCATTCCGACTCAGCGTGTCGGCTGCTTGGTTACTCTTTCATGCCTTGTGTTCAAATTTGAAGTCGAATTCAGCCAACGACTCCTGCCACCAGGCTTGTTTTGTCGTCAATTTCGGTTGATCAAAGAAGTGGCAAATGGCGCTGTTATCCGTCTTCACTACGAATTGTGATCCCAAGAGGTACTGTCTCCAGACTCGTAGGCAATGGACCACAGCTAGCATTTCTTTTTCGGAGACAGTGTACCTCTTTTCTGCATCATTTAGCTTTCGACTTTCATAAACGATGGGGTGACCTTCTTGAATAAGAACACCGCCAAGGGCAAAGTCGAAAGCATCTGTCTCTATTTCAAATGGTTTAGTAACATCTACTAATCCGAGGACAGGACCCCTCGTCATGGTTGCCTTCAGATCTTCAAAGGCCATTTGACATTCATTTGACCACGACCAAGGGTGGTCTTTCTTCAGAAGTTCTGTTAATGAGGCGGCTCTCGTGAAAACCCTTCGACGAACCGCCTATAGTAGTTTGTCAATCCTAGGAAGGATTGCACATCAGATACGAAAGTAGAGATTTTCCACTCTTGGATAGCTTTTATCTTATCGTTATCCATACCGATCTATCCACAATTGATGACATGTCCGAGGAAGTTGATACATGTTTGTGCGAAGGCACATTTTTCTTTCTTGACGTACAACTGATTCTGCCGCAGCTTATCAAACACTAGCTTCAGGTGCACCTTGTGTTCCTCTAGGGTTGTGCTATATACAATTATGTCGTCGAGGTATACTACGACGAACTGATCCAAGTAATCGTGGAAAACTTGGTTCATTAACGTGCAAAACATAGCCGGGGCGTTTGTCAAGCCAAAGGGCATTACCAGGAACTCAAAGGCCCCATATCTTGTTACACACGTCGTCTTGGGCTCGTCCCCTTCGGCGATACGTACTTGGTAGTACCCTAATCGTAAGTCCAACTTCGTGAAGTATTTGGCCCCATGAAGCTGGTCAAACAAGTCGGATATTATCGACAGTGGGTATTTGTTGCGTACTGTCACCTTGTTTAAGGCTCTATAATCTATGCACAGACGCAACGTCTCATCCTTCTTTTTCTGAAATAGTACGAGGGCTCCATAAGGTGCCTTTTCTGGGCGGATGAATCCTGCCCTCAACAACTCATCTAGTTGTTTCCTCAATTCGGCTAGCTTAGGGGGAGCCATCTGGTATGCATTCTTCGCTGGGGGTTTAACTCCGGGGAGGAGTTCAATTTCGTGATCAATGCCTCGACGGGGTGGTAATGTCTATGGTAAGTTCTCTGGCATTATGTCAGCATAACTGTCTAGTACATCCTTGATTTCGCTTGGAATAGTTTCCTCAGTGGTCATTTCTTCCATCAGGGGTATAGCCATAAATGTAGGTTCCTCTCGTGCGAGTCCTCTTTTTAATTGTATGGCCGAGATCATTCTAAGACTACCTGGTTGTTTGATGCTTGCAGGTATTACTGTGGGATTGTGGTCGGTGATCACCAAGCATTTCGCCAGTGGCATTGGGATAACTTTGTGTTCTAGGAGGAAGTCCATCCCAAGTACCATGTCAAAGTCATCCATGCGAACCACGACAAGGTCCATCTCTCCCGTCCAGGCCCCTAATTTGGAGGGGACTCTTTTGGAGACTCCCACAATAGGCAAGGCCTCGGAGTTGACAGCTTTCATTTTTCCGGTGTTCTTTTCTATGGTAAGTCCCAATCTTCGTGCTTCTTGGTTGGCGATGAAGTTGTGGGTCGCACCTGAGTCTATCAAGGTGCTCTTGCTTGGTTGGGAGTTTATTGTTGCATCTACGAACATGAGCCCTTTCTCTATTATCTCCTTTGGGTCGACTTTTCGTTGGAGGGCTGACAAGAATTTAAGCGCACCCATTCGGGGGTTGTCTTGATCTTCCCTCCTCTCTGGCGTAGTCTCGACTCCTGTGTCGTGGCTCTCTTGGATGGACACTTGGAGTGCACTGAGAGAGGCCCGATGAGGACAGTAGGACAGTAGGACAGTTTGTGGGGGCTTTTACACAACAAGCATTGTAAAGGTACCGTCGGGTAGTTCTTTTGAGGGTAAGGTCCTCGAGATGTCCCCGCTTGGTTGTTCTGAGGAGATCTATCTATTCACCCACTTAGTCTGTTGTTACTTCCATTTGGCCTATTGGGGCCTTCATTTCGATGACCTGGCGACTTATATGTTCTGCCCCCAATGTTTGGGGCATGTGTTGTTCTTCTTTGGAAACTCGCTTCGTTCCCGAAGTCTAAGAGTCTCTCGGCGCTGGCGATTGCAGTAGCTAGGTCCTGAATCTTTTTCTCGTGTATTTTTGTTTTGGCCCATGGTTGTAACCCATTTATGAAGAAAAGTACCTTGTCCTTCTCTGACGTGCCCCTGATATCTAGCATCAGGGTCGAGAACTGTCTGACATAGTCCTTTATGCTTCCAGTTTGTTTTAGGGCTATTAGTTTTTTCATTGTTATATGTTCTACATTTTCGGAGAAGAATTGGTCCCTCAACTTCCTCTTGAGGTCTTCCCACGAGTCGATGGTGCATAATCCATTCTCGATGTCTTGCACCTTCGTACGCCACCAAAGTTTTGCATCGTCTATGAGATGCATTGAGGCTATTGTCACTTTTATGTCGTCAGTACAAGCCGTTGTGGCTTTGAAGTACTATTCGACATCAAAGATGAAGTTCTCCAACTCTTTGGCGTCCCGGTTCCCTTTGAAGGGTCTGAAGTCTGGGAACTTCAGTTTGTTGGATCCTGTATGAGTTTGCCCAGTCGTGACGTTGTCCACGGCTTTCATGGTCACCCCAATTTGGGTGTTCATGTCGGCCATCTTTTCTTGGATGGCATTGATTGTCGTTCTGAATTCGTCAGTTAATCCATTAAACAAAATCATCATGGTATTTTGTAGCACATCGAACTCTTCGCCACGTCCCTCCTTGTGCGCGACAGAGCTATCGGGGCTACCAGTAGGTCTTGAGCTGCTCGTAGGATTTCTACGACTTTTCCATTCAATTCCGTCATACGTGCTTCCAGGAAGCGTATGGTGTCAGGGACTTCTTTGAGGAACAGCATCTCCTCTTCTATTAAAGTAAGTCGGTTGGCTTGTGATTTGGGTGTCCACTTTTTCGTCGACATGGTTTCGGTCTTTGCTATGTCACGAAGCTAACAAACCTCTGATACCACTTGTCACAATCGCACTCTTGAAGGCAGCGGACTTGCGATTGTGCGACACTCACTTTCCAACGACAAGTGAGCTAAGCCAATTCGTTCTTACGTTGCCTACGGCCAAGCGACGTATGCTCGAGCCTCTGGCCTCGGTTTAAGAAGAAGATTTTAGAAAACGAAGGCAGAGAGATATTTTTGAAAGAGAGATTTTGAAAGAGACGTTATATATGCAAGCAAGAGAGTAACAACAACGGCTCACAGTATATAACCTTTGGTAGGGAGAAGTTGACAACTAGTCATATCCCCTATAGTACATTCTGAGGCATTTCATGTCTGGCAGGCCTAGACATGAGTTTTTCGAAACGTCATACTCCATAGAAATACAAAAGTAAAACACTAGAACATGGAAAGACATAAAGGGTCTGGCTTGTCATGGGCATGCGGCCATGGGCAACACGCCTTGGACGAGCATGACTGTGACACCGCGCTCTAGCATATATAGCCTTTCGTCCCTTTTACTGGTTGCCACCACCCTTCCTGTTTGACGATTCTGTACAAAAATTATTAGTAAATACAACAGAGAGAGGAAATCAGACGTTAATTTACTAATTGAAAGAAATTTGTAGCGAGATGAGGGACAACCCAGATCTAATAAGTGAATATTTGGAACAGAAGAAAGAGTATAAGTGTGGGTAATGGATAGAGAGACATCTTTTCCTACGATCACAGAGTTCTTACTCGTGTAATTTTTCAATTGATCCAAAATAGATGGATCGGTAGTCATATGGGTCGAAGCCCTAGTGTCCAAAAACCAATCAACATTCTTAGGTCCAGCAATAGAACATGACGTGTTGAAAGCTTCGTCAAGGTGTCTCCCACTCGTGTTGAGCCGCGATAGCAAGAATCAACCTCGCAGTGTCAAGTATAGTCACCAGTGCGAAAATCTCCTCAAAATCAACTCCTTGACACTGCACGTACCCCTTTGTCATGAACCTTACTTTGTGCTTGATGACGTTTCTGTCACTATCCTTCTTCAACTTAAACACTCACTTCAAACCGATGACTTATAACCAGGTGGTAAGTTAGCGAGTGCTCACATCTTGTTCTTTTCGATGAAAGTTTGGATGTATACCAGATGACATCTATGCATGCACAAATCATAGCATTGGTCAACTTAGTTTAGAGGCTAGCAAGTGAATCAAATTGTGCAGAAAAATGTGAAGATGGTGCCTATGTGTTATGTGGGAAGATGGTGCCTATATGTTACGTGGGACCCTAGTAGAACAATAGGAATGATCCTTTCTAGATTGGGTTCGTTACTATGAGCATGTCAATGTTATTTTAAAGTTGAAGAATAAAACATGCACGTCGCACAACTAAGACATAGTAGCCTTTTAAAACAAATCATAAAACAATACATTCAAATTAACTTGAAAAGAGAAAACACCTTAAACATTGCATTGAGTTTTCAAAATAAATAAATGGTATAGAAAAATTCTACAGTAGTAATTTAACGATGTGGAAATACAAATAAAAACATGATGATTATCTTTTCACAATTAGTAGACCTTCCCATCACAATTCCTGCACGTCCTTGCTCTTACCTAAAAACAATTTTGAGAAACTCCATGTTGGTGTTCAATATGCATACATTTACATAGAGAATATTACAAAATCGAGGGACCTATAAATCGTTTGAAACTGGTCAACTTACATGCACATAAATGTGCAATTGTCACGAGCAAAAATTACAATATAGTGGTTTAATCCCAATGCACACAGAAAAGTGATTCCCACGAGGCCATATTATGAAGAGGTGGTATAGTTTCCATATACACAATAGATAATTGCTCCAAAGGTCATAACATATAGTTGAATGTAATTCTAATGCATATACGTAAATAATTGCTATAATTTTTATGCACATAGGTTGGTAATTGTCTTATAACCCTCGAACCAAACCTATCCCATAGGTTACTCAATTATGTTAGGAAAGCTAAACTAACCCTTGAACCAGACCTGAACCAATGAGAATATTGCCTGAACTAGAATCAAGGTGAACCAGGTGCATTGGAGTTGAACTAGATTGTATTGGCTGAATTGACTGAACCATTGATCATTGACCATGGATTGTTGACCGAGTTGTTGACCAAACTGATTTAAATCGCAAACCGAACCAACTAAATCTTTCTTCTTCCTCGTGCAAATTAGCACCTACAAGCAGCCACACTTTCCTCCTCATGGCAGCCTAGCACAATGATACAACTCCGAGACATGACGAAGCACAATGTACTTATTAATTTCATGACAGCTCCAACAAGACTAAGAGATTCAGAGAAAAAATAACTCAAAAACTCACAATCAACAGCTTATAGATCCAGATGAGAGGGGAAATAAGAAAATTTTGTCTAAAGCTTCTCAAAATTGTATAAAATAAGAGTTGAAAAGAAAAAGACAATCAAATTTGGTAATCGTATTTGAATAGATCAAAGTTTGAACTTGTGTGTGGGGAAGGTATTATGAAATCCTTTCCTTGGAATGTGTAACAAAACCACGTCCCATGATCATCGCTTCTACTCAATGATTGTTAGCCCATAACCAACATTGACCGTTGACTTTTTGAATGCACAATTGTTCTCAAAGACATGTCCCATTGTCCCCTTGACCAAGTGTGCAAGAAAACTTTTTTTTTTTTTAATGTTTTTTCACTTGTTTTTAAAACAATATTTCAAAAAGAAATTGGGAAGAATGTTAAATTACCTCAAAATAAAATCAAGTTTTATTAAAGTTGAACTTAAGTTACAATCAATTTCACGTCAAAAAGAATCAAGTCTCCGTTGTAGAACAAGGGCTTCAAAATAATTAAAATAAATGTGGCTTCATTTATCCTTAAATGATTATAGATTTACAATGAATTATTAAAATATAGTAAATAAAAAATCTTAATATTTAAAATATTAATGAAACACCATAAATCTAGATTTTAATCAATCATGAGTAACCATAATAAATGGAGCCGCATTTAAAATATCTTGAAGTCCTTGTTGCATAAATGAGACTGGATTCCTACTAAATCTAGATTTTAATCAATCATGAGTAACCATAATAAATGGAGCCGCATTTAAAATATCTTGAAGTCCTTGTTGCATAAATGAGACTGGATTCCTACTAAATCTAGATTTTAATCAATCATGAGTAACCATAATAAATGGAGCCGCATTTAAAATATCTTGAAGTCCTTGTTGCATAAATGAGACTGGATTCCTACTAAATCTAGATTTTAATCAATCATGAGTAACCATAATAAATGGAGCCGCATTTAAAATATCTTGAAGTCCTTGTTGCATAAATGAGACTAGATTCTTACTAACGTGATATTGATTACAAGTTATTTGAACAACATTTTTATCAAAATCCCAACATATAGATATAACCATTATAGAAAAGCGGATCGTTCACAAGTTATTCATGATTACAAATAGGTAATAGTCAGTTTTACCCCTATAATTACATCTAAATTTGAAGTACCATCATTTCTTCAATCAAATTTTATTTATGATCCAACCATAAACTAAGTTGTTAGTTAAAGAGTGGGATCCCATTGTTCAAGTTCCAAAATCACCCTTCTATAGAAAGGACTCAATTACATCGTGTTAAATTACGTTCTCAAATTCCTATTTGATTAAGTTCCCAAAATAGTACTTATTAAATCGATTTAAAAAAAAACTCACTTATGCAAATCAAATGACAATTTCTTATAGACAAAAATTCATAACTGACTCAAGATTAAGATCGAGTCAGATATGATGAGTAGTTAATTACAAGAGTTTATGCCTCATCAAGTACTCATAGAAAAGAATATCTCTCAAGAGAAGTTTCATACTCTAAGTGCCAGCACAATTTCTAAGCTCTTTTCCATATGGGCCTCTACTTTTTTTTCAAACAAAACCTTTTCTAATCCAACTTTTTTTAACATGTCCATTTTGTAGATTGCATTTAACTTGTTCCCCTTCTTTGTCAGATTTTGTCAGATTATGCCCTTGTGGAAGTTGAGTATTTACTACGTATTGTTGGGAGGAGTTCAAATTGACTAATTAAAGAGAATATTATAGGCTTATAAGTAATACTATTCCTAATACACTTCGAAATAATATTCACTTGTTATCCTTGCAACTTGGTCTATCATGGTCTTGACACTTGTTTTCCAAACATCCATGATTTTGGTCTCATTAGTTGAAGTCTCATAGTGCATATTGTATACGCCTCTCTAATCTTAATAGTAAAGTTACTTATTAGATATTTGTGATATGATTGTTTACTAAAAATGTCGTGAACCAAACAAAACACGAGAATTGAAACGAGGTGAGGCCAATTAATGCCGAAGATGCAAGAATAAGAAAAGTTGCATTAAGATTCGTACCCATTTCTAGTGGGTATTATACAACAATCCTTACTTCCAATTCTAATAACAAACACATCAAACTTCTTTTCCTTACCACCACCAACACATCAAGATTCTTGATAGATCTCTGTTGGGCCGAACAGCCAATCATGCCCAATTCTGGGTGACCTGACCTGCACCAAACATTTATAAAGATACAACATCGTGAAAAGTACCTGATTTAGTTCTGTTAAATTACCACATTTGGCCTTAACTCTTCCACTTAATTTAATCCTTAAGCTTTAAAGTATGTAACGATATCGTCCTATCGTTAAAAATGGTCAAGATATAACGAGGGTTCAACGAGGTAGCTACTTGAATTCTAGGTGTATAATAATAAAAGTTGTGTACAGGAAAATAAAAACAGACCTGTTGGTGAGATCCAGAGGCTACCACATCAAATTCATATTATACATCTATGAAATTTTCAGCAAATTTTAAACTTCACGTTAAAGTTCAAAGTTCAATGACTAAATTGTACAAACTTAAAACTACAAAAAAGACTAAATCATTTAATACTAACATTCATCGACTAAATTGTTTCTTCGTACAATAAAAGTACCTTTCAGCCCTCGATTTGATTCTCTTTACCTGTCAGGTGGTAATATGAGAAGAGCAAACAATATACCAATGACACGTCGCAGCTCGTAATCATCCTTCTCAAACTTTTAGAGAAGCTTTATGAACCATGGTCTCCTTGTGTATTTGGTGACAGCTCTTTTCAACAAGATCAAGCAGTTTCTCCAAGTTCATTGCCCAAGAATTGAGAATGTCGTTGCTGTCCTTCGATGTCTGGAAGCTGACAATCCCCATCGGCCTATCAATCTTCGCCACTAAAGCCTTCGAAACAACCATTTCGGAAAGATGTTTCTCTGCTTCCTGAATAAAAAGAAAATGCACGATATTAACAAAACAGATCAAGGAGATCAAAACTAGAGGAGAATTTAACAATTTGTAGCGTATCTACAAACCTGGAGGTTGAGACACAGCAGCTCTGCAAGTCTCTTCAATGTAATCCTCGAGTAATACTTCGACACGACAAGAATATTCTAAATATAAGAACAAAAAAACGCGTTGAATCACAATGACCATATGTATGAAACCAAATGAAGTAAAGAGATATAGCAAATGGAAAATATAATACATGTTCGATTATCCTTTGTTTAAGATCTTCTGCAGCCTTCTCAACCAGAGAACCTCCTAACAAGTTCTTCTCATTCTCAAACTCATCCTTATAATCATTCCATAAAGCTGTCCATTGGATGACCTCCATAGTAACCAGCTGTTTCAACAACAATCTATGACAAAAATGACGAAAAAGAGTATCAGCAAGTAGCACAAGAATATGGAATAGAATTCTAAATAGTATCAGAATTGAGTTTCAATTCACAAGACATGAAATTTAAACAATAACATCCTAGTCAATGGAAATAAGCACCAAAAAAAAGACATGCCTGAAATTTGGGATCTCTGAAAGATTCTTATCTTCCAAGATGGAATTAAGAAGGCTCGACTGCATGGGATCGTGTGGTGACAGAACTAGGTACCAACAGATTTTCCTCAGGACCTACAGTGATAAAATTAGACAAGCACAACAAAAACTGGGGACAATCTAAATTGGAAAAGAGCTTTACGGGTATCCAGTGAGCCGAGCTTTCCTTGACAGACGGGATATCATATATTGATTTGTAGCAGCGACAAATTTCAAGGTAATCCTTGTGATGGGAATAATACCTGCAATGATTGATGAACAAACCTGTAAAAAGATTTCATTGCAAAAGAAAAGCAAGTATGCATAACCTTAGTAGTCAAAATGTCTAAGAAATTCCCGTTACTCCTGCATGTTTTCAAAAATATTCAAGCATACTAATATTGGGACTTTTTTGTGGTCTTTTTTATATCTTGTACATTTTTTCATTTTTCTCAACCAAGGCTCAATTTCTTTTCATTCATGCATACTTGGCTTAAATTCAGTCATTAAGAGGGCAAATCTAAACTACTACTGTATTGATGGAAATGATTGAATGCTTTACATCCAAAAGAAAATGCTTCTCATTTCATCTAGTAAAGAACCACCGTCCCTTCTTTGTTCTAGGCAAGAATAAACGACATTGTTTGCACAAAATTTCAAATAAATGAAATTGTGGGATAACACAAAGTTAATTTTTTGTTTTCAAGGAACATTGAGTTTCATTGTGAGAAATGAAAGAATAAAAAAGGGTATACAAAGAGACAACTCAAAAGGAGCCAAACCATAATTTGAACTGTCCATACGAAAAAGAGCTCCAATTTAGAAGAATAAAACCTAATAACAAACATTCTTAGAGAATTAACCAAAGAGATGGATTAAACCTAGCAAGGAAAAAGAAATCTTCTCAAGACCTCTTGGCCCCTATAAATATCTCACTATTTCTCTCAAGCTAAAAGTCCTATAAAACCAATAGAAGAAAAATATGAATTTTATGAGTTGAGTGTTTACAGTTTCGAATAAATAATAGTCATCTTAGTCGAAGGCTTTCCAACTTATTCTCAGATCAAAGAAACTAAGTCTTCAGCATTTTTGCTTGGGAAGAAATCAATCAGTTACTATTTTTCTTTCCCTTTTTTTATAAAGAACTGGATTTTCATTGAGAAGAATGAAAAAATACCAAAGCATTCCAAAAAATAAAACGGTCTACAAAAAAAGCCAACTAAATGAAGAGTCTCCAATCAAGTAAAATGATTCCATGAGAATAATTACAAAGAGCCTTCGTCTCCGAAACCCAAAGAGAGACAGAACCTAACAAGAGACCAAATATCTCTAAGGTCCCTTTCGAACCCTCTAAAGGTTTTATTGTTCCTCTCCCCCACAATCTTCCTAACACAGTACAAACCCCCACTTGCCACAAAAAATTTCCCTTCTCACGAAAAGAAAAAAGGAAAAGGAACTTCTAGATCAGTTTGTTAGAATTTTGTCAATAGTTGAAAATTATTACATAGCATGTTGTAGTTGGTTAAAACTTATCTCTTTGCAGCTTTTTTAAGAGATATAACTTTTATTGAGAGAAAATGAAAGAATATAGAGGCATATAAAAAAACGAAATCCACATAAGGGAGCACTCAAGAGAAAGAGCCCCAAATCTAGTAAAATGAGACCTAGCGAATAATTACAAAAGGAATTGTCACCAACACCCAAAGAGAAACATTAAATCTCACAAGGGACCATACATCAAACGATTCACTCAATCCCTCTAGAGATTCTATTATTTCTCTCCCCCTAAATACCCCATAAAAAAGCACACATCCAAATATAAAAAACTTCATTTCCCCATGAACGACAAATAGAGGAAGCTCCAAAATCATATCACTAACAGCTCTGTGTCGGAGTATTTGAAGGCCAAATACTCTAAACAAGAAGTTCAAAACGCAAAGAGCATAATCAACTACAAAATAAGTTATCCAAATGTTGCTCGGCCCTATGACGAAGGATACAGAAAAAGGACCCAACCAAAGACGGCAACTTCCTCAAGAGCCTATCCAATTTATTGATTCTTCCACGAATAACCACCAAATAAAGAACTTCACTTTTTTTTAGATTTTCACCTTCCAGAGGATCGATAAAACAGACTCCCCCTAAAAGTGTAAGGGTCCAGAAGGATCTATAAAAAGAAACTAGGTCTCAAAAATGAATATGCCTTCTCCCATGTTTAAGCTCGACATCTCCCAATAAAGAAAGGAGAGTCATAACCTCCATCGTTTTTCTATTAGACAAAATGGACAACGGAACCCAAACGAAAGAGAGGAAGCGCTGCCTAAATGCATCAAAAAATAAGCAACAAAATTATTTTTAATAGAAGATAAATGGTAAATCTTATGAGGAAATTTCTGTGAAATGGGAGGGAGTTCAAACCTAACAGAAAAAAAAAGTGTAAAAAATATCAATACTTTTGTGAGACAGAACATCATCTGACTTAAATTCAAAGGTAATACAGAGTTGGAAATGATGGATTGTGAAAATAAACGACCTAAGTAATATGCTTGTTTATAACTTCTTTAAGAATAGAAATAAAAATATGAAACTAGAAGAATTTCATAAAGCATTTTAAGCATGAGGTTATGGACATGCAAGAATCTTCATTCCATTAAAAATATTTTTTTAAAAAAAGGTAAATAAGAAAGAAAGAAAACATCAACAACGACCATAACAAGAAGAAGGGGAAAACAGTAACCGCCTATTTGATCAGAAATTAGCTCATATTAACAAAAATAGAACCATGTAGGTAGTTGACATTTTTATAAGCAAATTAGAGCGGTCATTCTTTGTTCACGTATGAACTATTGTGGTCTATTTTTTTGAAGGAAAACAGCCTTCGTTAAGAATTTATTAGTAAGGGAATCATCCATGTAAGAGTTAAAGGGAGTTGCAAAAAGCATAACAAGAATCAAGCCTAAATAACAAAAGTCAAAATAAGAAATTACTAAATTCCAGTTGTGTCCCAATGATTGATGATCAAGGATGAAGGAAAATAGAGAGAACCCTGGAGTTAAAACATTACTCTAAATAAATTCTCAAACCTCTCAAAACTTTGTCCTCAAAAGTTCTCTTGTTATCATCAAACCAAATGCCTCAAAACAAGGCATCCACCCTAGATTTGCAAAGCATCTTTCTCTTCCAGGAGTAGGAAGAATCAGTCATCACTTACCAAAATAAAGCAGCTGCCTGACATTTGAAAGTCAAAACCAACAAATAATCTTACTAATTCAAGCCCTCCTCCGAACTACATCTATTGAATTCACCAACCCATTAACCCCAGGAAAATCAGCCAATTTCACCTTTTTATGGAAAGCCAAAGAAGAAGAGGACTTATCCAAAAGAAATTCTAATTAATTTGTTTAAAAGCTTCCCTTTGTATGGCAAAAAAAAAAAGAACTCCTATTTTAACATAATAGCCTACAACCAAAAAAAATTAAATAAACCTACACATTAGAATTATTAATTGTTCTGTATTCCATTATTAGATATCACATTCTAGATCCTCCAACAAGGAAGATATTGTCAATTCAAACATAACTCAATGGATAAGGCATCAATTACCATTCAAACAATTGAGGGTTTCATCCTCCACTCCGCAATTATTGAACAAAAAAGTACAAGGATATCTAAAAGGCTCAAGGAGAACAAGGCCCTTGTGTAGGACTAAGAAGGAGCCCAAGAGGTCAAGCCTCTGTATATCTACCCAAGCTACGTCTCAATTGAAGCAACAGAGTTCTAAGGTTTGCTCAGGAGTTCTGAAGTTATCTTCATAAATTACGAACAAAATATCTCAAATCCGAGAATAGCCGATGGATAAGGTATCAGCTACCATTTCAAATATCGATGGTTCAATCGATCCCCCACCCATGCAATGGTAGAACTAAAAAAATTTATCAACAAAACTTTACATAGTTGTAGTTGCTTGAAGTCGAAAGGTCAATTAGGATGGGACATTGCAAAATAGTGCACTGAACAAACATAAAACAAATTCAAAGAAATACTCTCACAGCAGACTCTCCTGAAATCCACTATGGAAAGTATACCATTCTCTAATTCTAAAAAGCTATTAGAAAAAATTTAAGCGAACCTACACATCAGAATGTAAGTTACCATTTACCTTATCATCAATTCATAGTAAAAGCGCTTCAACTCCATTAACGATGGGATATCAGCTGGAGCCTCCTCAACAAGATTATCACCTTCCTTAGGTTTTTTCTTCTCCTTTGTAGGATCAGCATCAAAAGCTCTTGGACTAATTTTCCTTGATAGGATCTGAGCACGAACATAATCCTGACGGTCTAAACATAGACGAACCTGTAATTAAGTTTCAACATATAGTCTGGTAAAAAATAAATAAATATTTGTACCAACATTCAAAACAAAGAATTCTAGACACAGATGAGTGCAAGAATGACCTAAAACCAATAAAAAAGGAGCATACTTGTTCAAGAATGAATGCAATTTTCTCAGTTTTAGCCATGGCACCAAAAGTTTCCACCTGTGATCTTACTCATCAGAAACATAAACAACTGAAAATTGGAAGAAAGAAATGAAAACATTCTGGTAGTCATCAAACTATATAACACATACAGCAACTTCTTGCATCAAGTCAGCAGCTTCTGCAATAAGCCCCTGTTCTTCTTTGATCTTTGCTAATTTCTTGATTAACCGGGCTCTCTCAATTTCCACGTATATCTACAAACCAATAGACTGAAATCTAAAATTCTAAACTGGATACGGCTGAAGGAAGAGTACTTGCCTCGTTCAAGAAAATTTTGAACCTAAAACAACAAATTTACCTTTCCCGCAGACACATTGTTAAGCGTCTTGATAAGCTGTATTTTGGTCTCAATGTCTGGTGTTTCATCAATGTATTGCATTGCTTGTTGAACCATTGCAGTAACAGCCTAAATGAAAAATTAGAAAGCCAGATGAAGGAAGTTCGAATCTCAAAGAATAAAGGGTATCTGACTGGGAGGTCTCTTTGATGGAATTCAATGCACAACTTAACTAATGCTTAGAACGATTCTTGAACGAAAACAATGGAGTTAAACAAGAAACATATGTGCAAAATAGTTCAAATCGGAAATGAAAGATGAAGACGATGAAAGCTGCAACACCAGGAGCTAAAAGGCAACACATCTCCTCTTACACGAAATGGCTAAAAGTGGTAGGTAAAAAGACGCAATTTCTTGCAAACCTGTTTGAGTTGTCCACGGCGTTTGGATAAGAGCACAATCTGGTCATTGAGAATACTCCATGCTTTCGCTTCAAAGCAGAGCTGTAAAATGTCAGTGGCTGCCTTCTTGGTGCCGGCCACATCTCCGGCGAGCCGCATCTGCTTCTCGACATTGAGCAGTTGCTCTATGGTTGCCTCTAAACTACGTTCACCCTCCTGAAATTCCACAAGATCCAACATCGAATGCGTATCATAATCGGAAGTCAAGGCAACAAAGACACCCAAAGATTCAGATCTTGAATTTACAACTGCAACTACGACAAATTACCATTTCTTCAATTGGATTTGGAAAATTAACCAATTGATCTTCTAGTTTGAACCCTGTAAGAGACGGATTAGAGAGAACTGTGAATTACACAGGGAACCCTCGTCACTGCAAAGTTGAACCCTAATTGAAGGAGAAAGATTGATTTCTTGCGCACGAAGAATTCTTCTTTATGTATGCACCCTTTAGTTTTACAAATTTGCGCTTATGCCCAATTTTCTTTTCTTTTTCTTTTTCTTTTTCTTTTTTTTTCTTTTTTTTTTTAATTTTTGGTCCTTTTAAGTCTACATTATTAAGTGTATGTAGTTTAAAAGCTACAACTTGGCCAAAGATTTAATAAAACTTTTATAAATGGCATACAACATACGTTACATGCTATTATCAAAGGTGTCCACGGAAACCGTGTTGAAGGAATAAGAAGGAGCATATCACGGGTGTCAGTGGGCATGTTGGTGTCGCACGTGTACGCATGTGAAAGCGCATGAGGTTAAGTTTTTTTATTCGTTCGACCTCTATGTATGTTCTTCAATCTGATTTCAATCTCATTCTTAAATTAATAAGTCGTTTAATGACCATTGAGATGACACCATATTAGATTAAAGTTGGAAATTGAGATGACATACACTAAGATTAGAATGCAACCATACAGATTACCCATAAATTGGAACATCTGTTCTTTATTAACGAACTCTAAGGATTAGTAGTCTAAAAAAGTTTTGTTAGGACTAAGTGTTGAACAGTTAATGATTAGCAGCTAAAAACCTAGATTAAGTAGAGACAACTTAGTTGAACTTATATGCTAGCTTATGTTGAGGATTGTTAGGAGTGAGTCCTACATTGGCTAATTTAGGGAATGATCATGGGTTTATCAGTAAAGAATACATCTCCATTGGTATGAGGCCTTTTGGGAAAGCCCAAAACAAAGCCACGAGAGCTCATGCTCAAAGTGGACAATATTATACCAATGTGGAGATCCGTGATTCCTAACATGGTATCAGAGCATGCCCTAAACTTAGCCATGACAATAGAATCCTCAAATATCAAACAAAGACTTTGCACAACCTTAATGTCTCAACATTAATACACTTTGTTAATATGTATGTTGGATTCTTTGCACCCTCTATCTTCTCCAAACACATATCACCTTCTTTCACTGATCTGTGAATGAAATGATATTGTCTTCTGATACTCTTTATGTTTGAATGATAGACTGGGTTTTTTACCAACTGTATGACACTTTAGCTATCTATATAAAGAATCTTCTTCGTACGGCTGGTTGTTCAACTCTTCCAAATAGTTTGTCATCCATATCATCTCCTTTCCACTTCAGCTATTGCCACGAATGTTTTTCGTACTGCTTGTTGTCCAACTCTTCCAAATAGTTTGTCATCCATATCATCTCATTTCCACTTCAGCTTATTGTCATGTACTAAGGCTTAGTAGATGAAAAGCAACACAGTTCTGAAGTTTGGACATCCAACTCACTGTTATTCCATCTACAATGTGGATATATTTGGATGAAGAGTCTACATCTCCACTAAGATCAACATCTACATAACCTTGCAGAACTACTTTGTCACTGCCATAACACATTGAAGTACTAAATGTAGCTCTCAGATGTCTCAAAAGTCACTTCACAGTTTTCCAATATTTTTTTCTGGGTTTGTCATATACTTGCTAACAATTCCCAATACATGTGTGAATCAAGTCTAGTGCAAACCATAACATACAACAAGCTCTCAACTGTAGAGGCATATGAAACTAATGTCACGTGCTCACGCTCCTCAACTGTCTTGGGAGATTGTTCCTTTGACAATTTAACATGATTTGTCAAGTAGTCCTTGGTTTAGCATCATTCGTCCTGAATTTGGACGACACGTTTTCAATGTACTGCTTTTGGGATAAATTTAATGTGCCAGCAGACCTATCTCGAGAAATCTCTATCCCAAATCTTGCGTCTCAAATACTGAATACATTCTTACCTTCGTTGTTTATCTCCTTCGTACGGGATCCTGCAATCAATATACCATCAAAATATAAGAGTAAAAACACATAAGAAGCAATGCATTTCTTGAAGAACAACATTGATAGCATCAACCCCAAAATGTATTTGGCAACCTAAAATGAATCTCGATACTCCTTGCCTGCTCATTCAATGTTTTGTTAATCTTTTCAACAACACCATTTTTTCTTGTCTTATCAGGAATTATTTTTAATAATTTGATTCTCTCGTGTTCTCTTTCATTGTCAGACCTCAGACATTTAATCTTTAAAACAATTTGATTTTCAAATTCAGTTTTTTATCTCTAGAAGGTGACAAATACATTTAACTTGTATTCCAAGAAATAAACTCATACCTTCCTCTTGAAATCGTGAATGAAAGTGACGTAGAATTTGAATCCACCAAGTGATGAAACTGGAACTGGTCACCAAACATCTGTATGAACCAATTCTGATCGTACTTTCTTCGGTTCTCTATCAATTTTTGTGAAGCTAACTCATTTCTGTTTACTTATACACAACTCTCACAAACACCCATATCAATAGATTTTAGACCCTCTAAAGCTCCTCACAACTAGCATTTTCATTTTTTTAACGTTCATATGTCCTAGTCTATTGTGTCATTGACTTGAATTCGAAGCATTCTCAGTTACAACAGTCATGTTTATACACCCTGCAGTAGTGTATATAGTTCCAACTTTTAGGTCACGCGTTACCATAATAACACCTTTCACAATCTTCAGCGAGCTCTTCCCAAACTTTGTTGTATAACCTGTGCTGTCCAACTGATCAACAGAGATCATATTCTTCATTGAGACTAGGAATATTTTTAACATCCTTCAATGTCCACTGATTTTCTGTTGGAGATTTGTGTGCAGACATCCCCGTTCCTTCAACTTCTAAGGCCTTATTGTTAGCAAGATACACCCAAAATTTTCAGATTTGAAATTTCGAAACAATTACTTGCTCGAAGACTATTGAAAAGATGTATCCGAATTAAGAATCCAAGATTCAACTGGGTTGTTCACCCTAAGAATTAGAGCGTCCATCTTTTTGTTGTATTATCTCCGTATTCCATGATTTTTTTTTATTTTAATTGTCTATATTTGTTTGGGCCCTTCAATTTACTTCTTCCACTTTGGTCAATACTGAAAGCATTGCCCGATATCCCTCAATTCTTCGTCTACGAATACTTTCGCTGAAAACTACATCTTAGATTTCATCAAACTTTAGTTTCTTAATCCCCGTAAATTATTGATCGCAACAACGACAGTATCTCAGGGCTCAGGTAAAGATGAAATCAAAATTTTTAGTTTTATCTTCGAAATTGATTTCTACAAAACTCAATTGACTTGTAATCATATTGAATTCATTTATATGATTCGCAATAGATCCACCTTCAGACATCTGTAAATTGAACAATCTTAGATTGCATCAAATATCTCTTGGTCATAGCCGACGATTTTTCGTACATATTCAATAACGCCCGTAACAGATCTGACATTGTTTTCTCTCTAACAATGTTGAACGTCACATTTCTGGACAGCGTCAATCAGATCTACTATATGGTCTGCCCATTCTTGTGCTTTCACTATTCCATGGACATGAAATTCAGCTTCACCCTAGGCAAGAGTGCATGAAAATCTTTCTAGTACAGTTAGTCTCTAATCTACATCATCCAAAATTTAAATCGGATCCATTAAATTTCTTGATCCCAATTCTTGAACTTTCGATCTTCACAGAACGTTGTGAATCTCTCCTACCTCTGATACTAGTTGTTAGGATCGCACAACTCACACACTCGATCTAGATGAAAAACATGAAGATTATATCTTAGAATCTTTCTAAAAATTATCTATGCTAATCAAAGGATAAGCCCTCGGAGGCAGAAGTTCAAAACTCACTCAAGATTAAAATCGAGTTGCATGTGAAATATGAATCTTCTCAATTAACTAATTTATAAGGCAGATTAAATATTTTAGGGGAATAATTTGTAACTATTACAAAATGGGTTAATTTTCAGGCAAATCTATCAAATTTCCCCTATTATAGTTGGGTGTAACATGACACAGTATTGTCTTATTTGGGTTTTCCCTTTTGGGTTCCCCTCTAGTTTTTAAAATGCTTTTGCTAGGGAGAGGTTTTCACACCCTTAAAAGAATGATTTGTTCTTCTTTCCAACCGATTCATGTCTTGGTTTTCAATAATTTCGTGGCACCGGGTGTACTCGTGGCAACCTTTCGGCCGCCCAACGACCTATAACGCTGGTAATTACTCCCACCGGCGCTAGGAAGTAAGCCCCACAACCCAAAGCGGCGAAAAACAAATAGAAGTTGCTACAAAAATCGGCTAACGAGGGCATTCGTGCGTATGAGAATTGTGGGATCTCACAATCCACCCCATTCAGGACCCAACGTCCTCGCCACAATTCACCCCTTTGAGCCTCCAATCGATGTGGGAACTCACAATCTACCTTCTTCGGGGCCCAGCGTCTTTGTTGACACTCGTTCCTCTCTCCAATCGATGTGGAATTTCACAATCTACCCTTTCGAGATTCAGTGCCCTCACTAACACACTGCTCGGGAAATAGTAGTCATGAAACAACCTATCCACAATAATAACTGTTGAAACTTTGGGGCAAAATTGAAACGACTTTCTAATTTAAAAATTTTTCCTTTAAAAGCCGACATTGTGGGCACGAAGTCGATAGTTCTCCTTCGGTCGCCGTCTTACCAAATGAAGCGGGTAAAAGATGCATCTATGAAGAACTTCCTCCGGCGATTACAACCAGCAGGGTTTTACGTGTTTGTTGCTGGTCTTCTGAGCGCCGCAGCTCTGTTTTCGGTCATTAGAGATGGTAAACTGAACAATTTAGGCCTTTTATCCTGGACGGTGGGAGCAAGTTCGTCCCAGAATCTTCGCCTACTTCCTGGATTGCAAAATCTCGGGAACAATTGCTTTTTCAATGTGATTTTACAGGTATTATTACTTTCAGCTGATGGATTTTCCTTTTCTTTTCATTTTTTTGATTGGAAAGTCTGAAAATCTCTACGAGTTTTATCTATGAATTGTACTCATATTCATCTGAATGTTGAAATTTCGTCAGGCTTTAGCTAGCTGTGTGTTTTTTCAACCTTTTCTCCAAAAGCTTGTGGAGGAATTTGAACTTCATGAGGAAATGAATGATGCCTTACCACTTACGATCTCTTTAGCTGCACTATTAGAAGGTACCATCACTTAATTCGCTATTCATTTGAAGTAGTTTTTGCAAATTAGAATGGAATGGTGCTCAATTTGACATGTTTAGACGCAATTCAGTTTCTGCGAATCGTTTTTCGAATTAGTTTTTCGGAATTGATGTTATGGAAATCTTTGATGCAACGTTTATCTTTGAGAAGCTACTGTAATTCCATGTAGTTTTCTAATCACTTAGTATGCTTCTACATATGTAAATGATAAAGACTTAGAAGGAAGGAATGACTATGGGAACATTTAGCATCGTCCGAGTTTTCTTTTCAACCAAATGTAGGAGGGTAAGACAAAGAATAGTTGAGCTGTGTTGGATGTCAGAATCACATTTTTCTTGGCCGTGGACTTTGCGATTGTGCGACACTCACTCCCAACACCAAGTGAGTCAAGCCAATTTGTATTTGTGTCATCTACTGCCGGCAACGTATGCTCAAGCCTTTGGTCTTGCTTGAGAAGAAGGTTTTAGAAAACGGGGCGGAGAGATTTTTGAAAGTGAGTTTGAAAGTAAGAATGAGAGAAGATTTTAAAAGCAACGTTATATAACTATAAGTAAAAGGCAACACAATGGCTTAAATAGCATATACCTTTTTGGGTGGGAGAATTTGACAATTAGTCACGTCCCCCTATACTACATTTTGAGGCGATTTAGGTTTGGCAGGCTTAGACGTGGTTTCGCCGAACAATCATACAAAATCAGGGGTGGAGTTGACAACTAGTCACACCCCCCATAGTACATTTTGAGGTGATTCAAATCTGGCAGGCCTAGACATAATTTCGCCGAGTAGTCGTACAAATAGAAAATACAATAGTAAGGCAATACAACATAAAATTAAGTAAAGGGTTCGGCGTGGCATGGGCATGCAGTCACAGACAACACGCCCTGGATGAGCATGACCGTGACACTGGACACTCACGAATATCAAAAAGAAAAAAAAATCACTTATGCTTGCTTTATGAAGTATTTCTAACAAGAAATGATCTTTTCTTTGAGAAATGAAAGGACCTGTAAGAAGTATTAATAAGTATTCCTTGTTCTCGTCATTTGGTTATGCAATGAAAATCATTTCTGCAGAGCTAAGTGCAATCTCTTCAGAGAGAGTCGTGTTGAGCCCGAGGAAAGTAATGCTTGCAATGGCTTATTACGCTCCGAATTTCAATCTAACAAGCCAGCAGGTGTGGCACAGTGGCAGTTATATCTTTTAATTGTTTTCAGAATTCAACTGTGTTTCATGTCGTATTGTGTTACTGTCGGTTTGTAGGATGCAGCAGAAGCATTCCTTCATCTTCTTTCTTCATTAAAAGAAGAGATTTCGGATTATAATCATCCACCGCAGTGTTCGTTAGTCGATGTGTTGGCTTCTAATGGTAGGATTATTACTTCCAGGAGTAAGAGCCCCAGTGAGCTTGAAAGATGGCAAGGTCACTTCCTTGTACCATTTGATGGTATTCTTGGTAGCATCTTAACTTGTCAAAGTTGTTCTTCCCAGGTTTATTCTGACTTCATAATATTAAATTCATAGGTCTTCTGGGTCATACTTTTTTGTTATTTCTTTATTCTAAATTTATAAGGGGTGAATTTTTCTGCATGTTACTGGAAATGAAACATTTTACATTCTCAATTTATTTTTCAAGCTCAGCGCTAGTAGATATTGATCTCTTTGGGCTTTCCCTTTCGGGCTTCCCCTCAAGGTTTTTAAAACGCATCTGCTAGGGAGAGATTTCTATACCCTTATAAAGAATGTTTCGTTCTCCTCCTCAACCGATGTGAGATCTCACAATCTACCCCCTTCAAGTCCTAGCGTCCTCGCTGGCACTCGTTCCCTTCTCTAATCGATGTGAGACCCCCCAATCCACCCGCTTCAGGGCCCAGCGTTCTTGCTGGCACACCGCCTCGTGTTCACCTCCCTTCGGGGCTCAGCCTCCTCGCTGGCACATCGTCCGGTGTCTGGCTCTGATACCATTTGTAACTACCCAAGCCCACCGCCAGCAGATATTGTCCTCTTTGGGTTTTCCCTTTCAGGCTTCCCTCAAGATTTTTAAAATGTGTCTGCTAGGGAGAAGTTTTTACACCCTTATAAAGAATGCTTTGTTCTCCTCTCTAGCCGATGTGGGATCTCACAATCCACCCCTCTTCGATGCCCAACGTCCTCGCTGACACTGGTTCCCTTCTTCAATCGATGTGGGATCTCACATTTTCTGTTCTAGTAGTTCATTTCTCTATATTTTTTATTTGGGCATTTGATTTCTTTGTTCATTAACTGCCTTTTTTGTTGCAGATCTCACTGAGTTTTGAATCCTTTCACAATTTGCCCCTTTCACCAGTGCTTAGGGGTGATTCTACTATTGTATGTCTGTTCACCATTACTTAAAATATCATGCCCCATTATTCTTGTATAACACAGTTACATAATGTTTTTCCTGTACTCATAGGCCTTTTCAAATGCAATAGTAGGTTTTCGGCTGTACGTTGCTGGATTGCTTAAAGCAGTTCTTCGCTGCTGAAAAGGTCGAGAATTATCGTTGCAGCTCTTGTTGGCATCATGCTGGCTTGAAGTATCTGTCCTCAATGGGAGCATCTAAAGTAATTCTTTTACTTGGAATTTCATTTCTCTTTCTACATGGATTTCTACCTCCCTTCCCCTGTTTTATGTTATTTATTAAGGTGTTATTTCTTTTCAAATGTCTTGACTTATAAACTGCTGCGGACTCCTCATTATACAATAGCCTCGTTTTTAGTCTACGTGAGTTTAACTGCTTAATAATTGGTGTTATTCTTTTGAAATTCTTTAGATGGAGATTGAAGAACTTATGAAGTGTGATGGGCAAGATTCTTGTGGTTGTGACAGACTTTTTGATTTATATAAAGTTCCATGGTCAAATAAGTTTTCGTTCACCCTAAAGCAACTCAGTATTGCTCACTGTCCAAAGGTATGCTGGCTAAAATTTTGTTTATTTATTTTTATTTTCAAGTAATAAACGAATCATTGATATATGAGATTGTGAGATCTCACATCGGTTGAGGAGGAGAACAAAACATTTTCTTTATAAGAGTGTAGAAACCTCTCTCTAGCAGACACGTTTTAAAAACCTTGTGGGAAAGCCCGAAAGGGAAAGCCCAAAGAGGACAATATCTGCTAGCGGTGGGCTTGGGTAATTACAAATGGTATTAGAGCCATACACTAAACTATGTGCTAGCGAGGAGGCTGAGCCCCGAAGGGGGGTGGACATGAGGCGGTGTGCCAGCAAGGATGCTGGGCCCTGAAGGGGGTAGATTGGGGGGTCTCACATCGATTAGAGAAGGGAACGAGTGCCAGCGAGGACGTTGGGCTCCGAAGGGGGTGGATTATGATATCCCACTTCGGTTGGGGAAGAGAACGAAACATTCTTTATAAGGGTGTGGAAACCTCTTCCTAGCAGACGCTTTTTAAAAACATTCGCTGGCACTCGTTCCTCTCAAATCAATGTGGGATCTCACAATCCTCCTCCTTTCGGGGCCCAGCGTCCTTGCTGGCACACCGCCTCGTGTCCACCTCCATTCGGGGCTCAACCTCCTTGCTGGCACATCGCCCGGTGTCAGGCTCTGATACCATTTGTAGTAGCCCAAGCCCACCGCTAGCAAATACTGTCTTCTTTGGGCTTTCCCTTTCGGGTTTCCCCTCAAGGTTTTTTAAAACGTGTCTGCTAGGGAGAGGTTTCCACACCTTTATAAAGAATGTTTCGTTCTCCTCCCCAACCGATGTGGGATCTCACATTTTTTCTATTCTTCTTTTCCTTCTCAGCCCAAGCCCATCGCTAGCAAATATTGTCTTCTTTGGGCTTTCCCTTTTGGGTTTCCCCTCAAGGTTTTTTAAAACGTGTCTGCTAGGGAGAGGTTTCCACACCTTTATAAAGAATGTTTCGTTCTCCTCCTCAACCGATGTGGGATCTCACATTTTTTCTATTCTTCTTTTCCTTCTCCGTCTTTTCGACCCTTCTCTCAGCTCTTCTGTTCTCCCGAGTCTTCTTCCTCCAATTTTTTTTTCTTCCAAGAGTAAAGGCAAACACCTCAAAATGCTAGAACATATGTCCTTGGTGACTGGATGTCCAAGAGCGTGTCCTAGCAGTGTCCTTGCATGTTTGAAACTAAATAATAATAATAAAAAAACAATGGACACGTAGAATAGCGTGTTAGACATGTGTTGGTGTCTGACACCGACACTATTTCATTATGCACGTGTCAGGGCTTTATAGCTTCTTCCAATACTTGAAAGGGTGACCTGTGAGGATGAGATCTGGAAAATGTCTACCAAACTCTTGCTTCACCATAAAATCTATACTATAAATGCTGGGAAATTTCAAGTTTTGTGCTACGATGCCATGTCACCATGTTTTGTGTTCATAAGTTTGAGAAAATTTTGGAAGGAGAATCTTTATGCTTGGAGTTTTATTCTGCATTTACACTAATGTTAAAAGGGGTAACAGTTCCATCATAGGTCTCAACTGTTGTCCAACCAAATTGAGCTCTTAAGCATCTTTGGTTGGGTGTGAGGGTGAGTTAGTTTTCGTCCTCTTATCTTGATGCTTCCTTTGGGGTCTTATAAAAAAAGGTTCTCGCGACGGAGGACCCGGTCTTCATTAGCTAGGAGGTTGAGCCCCGAAGAGGTTTCATTCTCCTCCCCAACCCGTATAAAGAATGTTTCATTCTCCTCCCCAACCAACGTGGGATCTCACAATCTTCTTTTTTTTGCTATTTTTTTTGTATGCCCTTATTTTTCTTTCAACTTTCTGAATGGAAGCTCAATTTTTTTCTTTAAAAAACGTATCGGATGGATTTAGCATGATACTATCACAATTACTCGTAGCTATTTATTCTCATCAATATTTATTTTACTTGCAGATTCTATGCATCCATCTAAAACGTGTTTCAACGAACATGTTCGGTGACGCACTCAAACTTCAGGTATCAAATTTTTCAATAGTACCGACTTTTGACCCCTAAATTAACAAATATGTTGTAGAATGTGAAATGTCTTCATCTTCTAAACATTCTTTTCCTTGTATGATTTTCTGGTGTGAGCTCCATGGTGAAAGGTTGCATAGCCTTTTATTAACGTTTTGCAATCTCCTTCCTTAGGGCCACATTTCTTTCCCGCTGATTTTGGACATGTCGCCGTTCATGTTGACGGGAGTAGAAATAAAAGACATAGAAAGACAACTCGGAAAGCAACATTCATCAAATAAAAAACCGAGCCACGGTCTCGATTTCTTCAGAAGACAGTTCGATACCACAATGCTAAATTACATAAACGGACTAACAGGAGAGGACGACTACCCTACGAATCTCGCCTCAGGTGAGCCCTTTTGCTCAAAACAATTAAAACCTTCCACCGAAGAAACCAGTTCTTCTGAAACTCGAGCGAGCTCGGAAACCTGGGATTCAAATTTGTGCTCCAGTTCCCTGGTAGGTCTAAACTTCTGATTGCTTTCACAGGATGGATTCTTGAAGTCTGACTTTAGTTCACTTTTGAGCCTCTGTGATTTACCCTTGTTTGGTGCTTGTGTATTCTCTTATCATACAGGACACTAGGACTAGCCAAATCGAACCGTCAGAAACTTGTTTGTATCGAGTCGTTTCAGTTGTTCAGCATTTCGGTAGAGCCGGGGGTGGCCATTACACCGTTTACCGAAGAGTTCAAGATAGCGACGCACGTTTGCAGGAGGTCTCTACAGAATGGTTTCATGTATCAGATTCAGAAGTTCATCTTGTTTCTGAAGAAGAAGTTCTTGCAGCTGAAGCTACCTTGCTGTTCTATGAGAAAATCTAGAATGCTGGGTGCAACGTGTTCGGTTCGGAATCTTAAAGACGAAATTTGTGAATCGGAGCCCACATAGAATCAAAAGACAATACTTAGATTTGAAGTAGTTATGTTACAGGAAAGAGTTTCATTGTCTTTGGCGATCTTATAAGCTTATGATTATAGGTTTTTTCAGTAGTTTATGTTTGCCGCCAGTGGGCTGGAGGTTTACTTAGTAGCCTGCCAAATGCAAACACTAACACTAACACTTTTGAATTAGCTTGAATAAACTTGATTCAACTTAAAAAGAGCTAGAAATTGGATTACAAGGAATATCAAGTTATGCAGGGAAAGATTTCGTTAGAAATTTGATCATTATCGAGAATGAACGGATTGCGGGTATAAATAATCTATGGATAAATGCAGAGATAGGTATAGATCTCTCTATTTTTCTCGAGATAAACCTATCGTGTTCTCATTATTACTAAGCAAGCTAGTTTTCGACATAGAACTTGTAAAGTCATGGACTAATCACGACACGGAGAAACTCACTCACTAATAATCTCAAGAAATTGTTTTTCTAATAATCTCAAGAAATTATTTCTGATGTGAAAGATCAACCAGAGAGGTAATAGTTTTAAGAGATTTGGCAACTTATACCAATCTCATTCTGATACCAGATTATTGAACACAACTCTTTTGTGGGAAATAATTTCTCGTCTAAATCAATCAACTTGCAGAACAACAACTGCAATCTCGAAAAGTCTACAAAATTTGGTGTACTGCCTACTATGTGAACTTATAAACTTGACTTAGAATAAGTCACACACTATATGAGCTTATAAACTTGACTTGGTAGAATAAGTCACACCAACTTTAGGAGAATTGAATTGTTAGTAGACTTAGTAGAATAAATTACTAACTGTGGTACTGGTTGCCAAATTGTGGACAAGTTTAGGAAGCAACTCAGTGTTTTTTCCACTCTAAATACTCATGAAATGTATGCTTTTTTTTACCACAACAAAGAGAATTGAAAAGCTGCTAAGTGCTTAAGGTTCGTTGTTCGAGAAGATCTCTCCCCTCAAATTGTTCTTTTGCTCCCTTTATTTATTTTTTTGGCATATTTTGATCGTGGGTCATTTCCAACGTACTGTACCGTTCGTATTTTTCACATTATTATGAATGTCGTCTGCAAAGGCGAACCTACTTCCGCCCTCTTCGTGCATACTGTTAGACTATGTGAGAGGTTTGGTTTGGCCATGGGTCGAAGTTTTGAATGCTACCTTGGGCGTGTGTAATTCAACACATGTTCCTGCATATCATTTGTTCAATGCATCAATGGCTAATAAAAGAAGTTTCAGTATACAAACTGCATTAAAATCTTAAGCTGTGCTGCTTATCACATACATTTATCTCAATTTCCATACTCCTGTGTCTCGTGTAACAGGTATTGTTCTGAATCAAAACTTGGTCGGTAAATAGGTTGTGATTCTATAATGCGATGAATGGATGCATATGTCAAACGATTGATCGAAAAACATGCGGTGGAAACTATTCTATTGAATACAAATGTACACCCAAAAGCAAAGTCATGAGAGCTTATGTTCAAAGTGAATAATATCATACCATTGTGGAGGTTCGTGGTTTCTAATTTGGTATCAGATTCACGCCCTAAACTTAGTCATGCCAATAGAATCCTCAAGTGTCGAATAAAGAAGTTGTGAGCCTCGAAAGTGTAGTCAAAGGTGACTCAAGTGTCGAGCAAAAGACGTACTTTGTTCGAGAGCTCCAGGGAAGGGATCGAGCCTCGATTAACGAGAGGTTGTTCGAGAGCTCTAGAGAATGAGGGCTCAGGAGAAGCTCTATGGTGTACTTTATTCGAGGGGAGGATTGTTGAGGATCATTGAGAGGAGTAGTAAGATCATGGATTTTTAAGTACGGAACATTATCTCCATTGGTATAAGGTTTTTTGGGGAGACCAAAGCAAAGCCACGAGAGCTTATGCTTAAATTAGACAGTATCATACCATTTCTAACATCTCTTCCACAAGTTGTCTTGTATTCTCCGCCCTACCAACTGAACTAAGGTCAGATTTGTTTTATTATTTCATTTAACCTCTTAAGTCTATTGCATACCTAGAAAGATAAGAACAAATTAAAGGATAAACTATCGCAGACAAAAGCTCTTAACTCACTGAAGGTTAAGATCGATTCGCTGACTATCTTTTCAATTAACAAATTTATAAAAAAAGAGATTAAATATTTCGTTGTCTAGTCTTATACAAACTTATTGTAGATGATACCTTCACTCACATGTCTCTACATGAGCGTTTTAGAACAAATCATGCTTAACTTAAAAAATAAATCATTAATTAAGCTCAAGAGGAAGGTTAAGGGCCCAAGGAGTAGGATTAGTTAGCTATTAACTTATGTTATTTGTGAAAATTCATGTAACACAAATTCCAAGATATGTAGGACAGGAAAATGGTTTGAAAAATCATAGGAACTCAAAAAAGTATAAAAGAAAATCGTGAAAAATATTTTTTAAATATGGATTAAAACTCTACAACTTTGGTAAATGAACTAAGTTGATTCGAGTTACATAGAAAACATTGTGAAAATCCAAAGAAAATAGAAAAAATTACGAAAACTAAAATCTAGAAAAAAATTCATTTGCAAAACGCATGACGAAGACGAACCGAAGTGGACACGTGTCGTGTGCAGAGGAGGCGTATGCATCTAGAATCAGAGGTGATAGTCCATCGATGGCGACACACGTATGAGGTAGGAGTAGACCTGCAGCGACTCGACCAGATCCAAGATTTGCGACTGCAGCCCGAACCAACGTCTGATTCGACCCGACTCTATCGATGCACAAGGAGCATGAGTATCCTTCATGACTCGAGATTGAAACCTTGAAAATTGAGTTGTGATATTTCACTTCTCATCATTATAAACTTTAGCAAAATTGAGCAAGAACCATTTGATAGTACTTTTATCAACATTTGAAGGACAATATATTTTGGCACATTTAGGTCGGTACCTCCACCGATTGTATGATATTGTCCACTTCGAGTATAAACTCTCATGGTTTTGCCTTTTCGTTTCTCCAAAAGGCCTTATACTAATGGAGATTATTCGTTACTTATAAATCTATGATCAACCCCTTAATTAGCCGATGTGGGACTCATCTCTCAACAATTCTCAACAATCCTCCCCTCGAACAAAGTACATCAAAGAGCCTCTCTTGAGGTCTATGGAACCCTCGAACAACCTCCCCTTAATCGAGACTCAACTTCTTCTCTAGAGCCCTTGAACAAAGTACACTCTTTATTCAATCGAGGCTCAACTCCTTCTCTGGAGCCCCCGAATAAAGTACACTATTTGTTCAACACTTGAGTCACTTTTGACTAAACCTTCGAGACTCACAACTTCTTTGTTCGACATTTGATAATTCTATTCACATTGCTAAGTTAAGGGCATGGTATGATATTGTCCACTAAGGACATAAGCTCTCATCGCTTTGCTTTTAATTTCCCCAAAATTCCTCATACCAATGAAAATGTATTTGTTACTTATAAATCTATGATCTATCATTAGCACAATTTGATCAAGCCCCATAATTGTACATGACCATTGTATATTTATTTTTAGAAAAATAATTTAGGTATTTTACGGTAAAGATACCTCCATATTTTAGAAAAAAAATCTAGATATTTTAGAAATAGATTGTCTCGGTAAATATTCCTCCACCTTTAGTATAGCACACTTAAGAAATCCCAACCAATCTCAAGTAGCAAAATGAGTAGTGTTCTACAAAATGTCTTGTAATCTCTTCTCGATTGGTCTTAATAAAGAGCGTAAGTGTTTCCCACAAATAGTTGGGTTCAACACGAACTAGCACACTCAATAATATATTGATCCTTGAAGAAGAATTTAGTCCTTCAAATTAAGTTTCTCACACCGATTTTCATAGACTAAACCCTATTCCCGAATTCAAACATGTGAATATTCTAAATAGGAAATACGCTATGCCTAGTCAGTAAGTCCCTTGTTTGATTCTATAGCTCCGTAAACATCATAATAAAGAACGAAACTTTATTTATTTTCAATTCTCGTTCCCTTGAAGTGAACCGGGTTTAAAGACGAGTGATAGTAAAAGCCAAATGAATTGATGCCCTCATATAAACACACAAATTTTGTACGAGAGATTTGTCTTCTCCCTCCATTATTCGTATCAAACATGTTGACATGACAGCTCCATTAGGTACACTTCCCACCATGGACATACACATAGGTATCAAACCTTCTTAATCAACTCGTTAATTACTTCTTTTATGATTATAAAATCCATTTATTATGATCCATTATACGAACATTCAAATTTTAAGGTTCCAAAATAAATAAATAAATAAATCCCAATCCATCAAATAATTTATTTTATAATTATTATGAAATTCACAAAGTATTATATTATTTGTGTCTATTCGTCTTCAAATTTTTTAAAATATATTATAAATCTAAAATTAAATAAGTAAGTGATTTAATTTTTTAAAATATATTTAAAAATTTAGAATCTAAGTTAAAAATTTAAAATAATAAATATCTACTGGGCACAAAATTAGAAGATTTTAGGGTTCATAAAAAATTAGAAGTTTTTAGGGTTCATACGATTTGATAACTTGACCAATCTGAATACTCATCCAAAACCATAAAAAATTGGGGTTGAGTTATTTTTTTTTCGTGATTTTGATTAGGTTAAATTTTTGAAAAATTGAAAATTCTATTCAGTTTGTGAGTTGACATTTTTTTTAGCCGGTCAACACGAAAGTGGAGTTACAATCCAACCCTACTTTTTTTAAAAAATTAAGAATATTTTACATTTGTAATCGATGTTAGTGATAAATTGTAACTTGTAAATATTTGATATTTGAACTATACGAGATACTAATTATTAATGTAATATGTACTATGAATAAATATAAATTTTAAAATAATTAAAAAAGAATAACCCGACAACCCAACCCAACACCCAAATTGCTTGTATCACTAACCCACCAACCAACTCGACATTTTGAATTGGTACAAAAAATGTGAAATCCCTTTCAGAGTGAAACAAAACATTTTTTATAAGAGTGGAAACTTCTCTCTAGTAGACAAGGGAAAGTCCAAATAGGACAATATCATCTAGGAGTGAACTACATAACCCAACACCCAAATTGCTTGTATCACTAACCCAACCAACTCGACATTTCAAATTAGTTCAAAATACGTGAGATCCCACATCAGTTAGAGAGCGGAACAAAACATTCTTTATAACAGTGTGAAAACCTCTCCCTAGCGGACAAGAAAATGCCCGAAAAGAAATGTTCAAAGAGAACAATATATCTGCTAGATGTAGTCTTATAATAGTGTGAAAATTTCTCCCTATCAGATATAGAAAAGCGTGAGAATAAATATTTAAAGAGAATAATATCTGCTAGAGGTATACTACCGAAAAAGAAACGGAAGTAAGTAGTGGTGGGATGTGTGGTTTAGAGTCGATAGTGAGAGTGTGAAGTAAATTAATAATAATATTCACAGGTCTCAATGAGTTTATATGAATCCAAAGTGTAACCCCCACCCCACGATCATCCTCCCCTCCCTCTCTCCCTTTCTCTCTGCCTCTCCATAACGCCCTTAACGCCCTTATCACAATCTCTCTCTTTCATGCAAATCCCAATCTCTCTCTCCACGTGAAACTCATCCTCTCCGCCCTCTCCCTCTCCCTCTCCCTATAAAACCCCCCTCTCCGCCCTCCTCCCCCTGCAACACCCACTCACCCACCTCCCCCTCCTCTCCTCCCCTCATGGACCTCTCTTCCCTCCCCTCCAAAGACACCACTTGGTGGCTCTTCACCCTCCCTCACTTCCTCCCCTCCCAATCCTCTCCTCTCCTCCTCCTCCTTGCTTTTCTCTCCCTCGCCTTCCTTTCTGCCCTTCTCGCCACCGCCGGCACTGCTTGGCCCAATGGAAGGAACCATAGAGGCCAACGTCCCATCCCCGGCGCCCGCGGCCTTCCTATTCTCGGCAGCTTGTTCTCTCTCACCCACGGCCTCCCCCACCGGACTCTGGCTGCCATGGCTGCAGCCAGAGGCAGCTCTCAACTAATGGCCTTCAGCCTCGGCTCCACCCCTGTTGTGGTTACCTCCGACCCTCATACTGCCAAGGAGATTCTAACCTCACCCCACTTCGCTAACCGCCCGCTCAAGCAGTCCGCCAAGAGTCTAATGTTCGGCCGAGCCATAGGGTTCGCCCCAAACGGCACCTACTGGCGTCTACTGAGGCGAATCGCGTCGACCCACTTATTCTCTCCCAAACGTATCGCCGCCCACGAACCCGCTCGCCAGCTCGAATGCGCCGCCATGTTACAAACCATTCACAACCAACAAACCCTTCACGGAGCCGTTTCGTTACGAAAACACCTCCAAGCCGCTGCCTTGAACAACGTGATGTGGAGCGTATTTGGAAAGCGGTTCGACCCGACTGATTCCAAATTAGAAACGGTTCGCGAGTTGGTTCGTGAAGGGTTCGAGCTACTCGGTGCGTTTAATTGGTCGGATTATCTCCCCTGGCTTAGTGGGCTCTACGACCCGAGCCGTATCCGCCAGCGCTGCGCTGAACTCGTCCCCAAAGTTAATGAATTCGTCCGCGGCGTAATTGATGAGCACCGCCGCGGTGAAGCTCCGTCGGATGATTCCGATTTTGTCGACGTTTTGCTGTCTCTCGACGGCGATGAAAAGCTCAACGAGGATGACATGGTGGCTGTGTTATGGGTACGTAAATTTAATTAATTTTTGATTAAAAAATTGAATTTTGGATTGAGGGTTTTTTTTTTTTTTTTTTTTTTTTTTTGGTGAAGGAAATGATTTTCCGGGGTACGGACACGACGGCGCTGCTGACGGAGTGGGTGGTGGCGGAGTTAATTTTGCATCCGGAAATACAGGGAGAATTAGCGAGGGAAATCGCCGCCGCCGTGGGCGGAAGGAGTCTCTCAGACGCTGACGTGGCGAAACTGCCGTACTTACAGGCGGTGGTGAAGGAGACGCTGCGGCTACACCCACCAGGGCCACTACTCTCGTGGGCCCGTCTCTCTTCGTCGGATGTCCACCTCAGCAACGGCATGCTTATCCCAGAGAACACAACCGCCATGGTCAACATGTGGGCCATAACGCACGACCCCCACGTATGGGAAGATCCACACGTGTTCAACCCGGGGAGGTTCATAGGTGCTGACGTGGACGTCAGAGGCGGCGACCTGCGGCTAGCGCCGTTCGGAGCAGGGCGGAGGGTGTGCCCAGGGAAGAATCTGGGGCTCGTGACCGTCACACTCTGGGTGGCTAAGTTGGTCCATCACTTTAAATGGGGTCCGGACCCAGGCGCACCAGTGGAGCTGAGTGAGGTGCTGAAGCTCTCGTGTGAGATGAAGAATCCGCTAAGTGCGGTGGCAGTGAAAAGACGTGGAATTTAGTTACGAGTTTGTTTGGGTGTTTGTGTGTTTTGTTTGGTTAATTTTTGTTATTGTTAAGAGTTTTGTGGTTTTGTTTTAAACTCTCAATGCTTATTTAGAATGTATGTTTGTGGGATTATTAAGTAAAAAAAAAAAGACTCCATTTTTGAAGCTCTCTTGTAAGGAGTCTTTTTTGTATCTATCTTTAGTTATGGCTCTTCTTTTTTGTTTTTACTCCAAAAATGCCTTTTTGCTTTGGGAACTCTCAATAATTTCACTAACAAACCCACTCAATTTTGGTAATTATATATTTATCATAATCTTTTCCGGTTTGAGAATTGCTCGAGAATTCGCTGATAGTGACTTTGCTGGGTTTTAGGGCTTCCCTTCTTCTTTTTGTCGATTGAGACACGTTCCCTTGTTTCACTCATAGAATTGCTCGAGAATTCACTGATAGTGATTTTGCTGCTGGGTTTTAGGAGTTTCCTTCTTCCTTTTGTCGATCGAGACACTTTCCCTCATTCCACTGGTAGAATTGCTCGAGAATTCACTAATAGTGATTTTGCTGCTGGGTTTTAGGAGTTTCCTTCTTCCTTTTGTCGATCGAGACACTTTCCCTCATTCCACTGATAGAATTGCTCGAGAATTCACTAATAGTGATTTTGTTGGGTTTTAGGAGTTCCCTTCTTCTTTTTGTTGATCGAGACATTTTCCCTCATTCCACTAATAGAATTGCTCGAGAATTCATCCATAGTGATTTTGCTGGGTTTTAGGAGTTCCCTTCTTCTTTTTGAGACACTTTCCTTCATTCCACTCGTCAAACCCTCTTCACGAACTTATACAACTGATACCACAAAAATAGCCAATTCGATTATCTAAACTTTCAAAAAGTTTGTACCATAAAGAATGGAACTTATTAGGAATCCTTTTGAAATATGGGAAGAAAGTTTTGGTATAATAATAATTTTTTTTACTTTTTTTAAAAGTTAATATTTCTATTTCATATTTTGTTGTGAGAATTATTAATTTGCATGATCATAGTTAAGTTCCCATCATTCTTTGCATTGATTTCGGGTTAAAATTCAATACTTAGATTTCGTGCTACAATTTAAGCACGTAAGTAATAAAAATAATCGTGTGACAAGCATGTTACGTTCAACGTTCACAATTATTGAGTTTCCATATATAAAGATATAGATAACATACTTTTCGAAATAAGATTGTTATTCGTTAAGAATAACGGTCGAGTCTAAATTGCATAATGGTCAACCGCTAAAGAACAAAACGGTATAATATACCTATCATTAAATAAAAAAGTAGAGTTCCAATATTACGGGAGTACAGGTACAACTCTCGTTTAGTATAAGTAACGTTAGCATTATTTAAGAATGACGTGGGGATCAATCGTATTAAACACATTAATGAATAAAGTAAGATTTATAATGTGGATGGAGGGAACGTGTAGAATTAAGACTCCGACTTATCTCGACTCCTATAGCTCCACAACTTGTTCACATCCCAACCTCGACCGTGCAACTTTGTTTCCATTTGAAAAAGAAAAATAACATGAAAAATTACTCCGTAAGTATCTTCCTTCTACGCTCTTAAATTATTCTTAAGTCTTATCTTATTCATACACATTATATTGTTCATCAATCTTATTCCAAACTAAATATCATGATCTAAGTTATACGCTTTTCGAGAGGCCTTAGACGGACTCTCTTGAATAAGGGGTCCTAATTCTAGAAGCGAAACTAAACCTAACAGTCTGGTGAGCATCTATAGACATATCACGTCTTACACACTTTTGAATTTTATATATTTAAATTATATTATTTATAAAAAAAAAAAAAAACCTAATCAAATTTAAAATATTAGGAGCGTTTTTTAATTTTTACATTCCACAAAAATAACTGAAAAGAATAATTATATATATATATCTATATATAATTATGACAACCATTTGTACCTTTTCAAAATATCTTAATTTTTTTTTTGGCACCATCTAATTTTAAAGGTAATTTTTTTAAAAAAATTTAACCGTAATAGTAACTTATTCATTCACCTATGTTAAAATAAATATTGATTTTATTTTTCAAATCAAGTAATTTTTGTTTAACATATTTTTTAAAATATTTTTTGAGAAAATACTTAAGGTTTGATGTCGTTGGTTTCGATTCGATAAGGTTTTAAGTTTAGGATTTATAAATATAAAAATAAAATTTCCAAAAGAATAAATATAAGACATTAAAGAACTTATGAGAAATCTTTTTTTTAAATCTTCCAACAACCATTTATTATTTATTTAATTGGTTTTTTAAGGGAAAAAAAATTATGGAATATTCTTTGGGAGATCCCTTGTTAATTTAATATTAATTAATATATTGAATTGGTTGCGTTGAATTAGAGATAGCAATCCGCAACAAGAAAGCATGAATTGTGCTTCGCTTATTTTAAGGTACAAAACGTTTTTCTCATGATTGTAATTTGGTAACTAATACAAATTTCTTCCATTAGGGTTAACAAATTAAAGGAGAAGTTTTTGTAATTATTTATTATATAATAGCTCGACTCTGCTGAGGTCGACTCGACTAGTTATGATATATGGTTTTTGTTAAGAGCTCAAAAATTTAAATTTGTGAAACTCGAGAAATAGAGGAGTAAATGAATGAACCGAGATCATATCCAAACAAGAGAAATCAAAAGATAGAACGACTTAAAAAGGTTTAAATGTACCTTTATTTTTTGTAGCTCAATTATATGAATTTCAAAATTAAACATGCTCGGAATCCTGATCCAAGTCTTATATAAAAGTCCAAGCCCACCGTTTACCGATATTGTCCACTTTAGCCCGTTATGTATCGCCGTCAGCCTTACCGTTTTAAAACGCACACCCTTATAAGAAAAGATTTATAGATCTCACAATCCACCCTTTTGGGGCCCAGTGTCCACGCTGGCACACCGCCGGGTGATTGACTCTATACCATTTGTAATAGCTCCCCTCTCCAACCAATGCGAGATCTCACAATCCATTCCCCTTCGAAGCTCAATGTCCACGCTGGCACACTGTCTGATGCTTGGCTCTGATATCATTTGTAACAGCTCAACTCCACCGTTAGTAGACATTGTCCGCTTTGGTCTGTTATTTATTGTTGTCAGCTTCACGACTTTTAAAACGCGTCTACTAGATAGAGGTTTCCACACCCTTATAAAAAACGTTTCGCTCCCCTCTCCAATCAATATAGAATCTCACATCTTAGACATGGAACATTACGGATAACCATTTTGTTTGTAGTTCAAGCTTATAATACTAAAAACAAAATGTCGTAAGATAATGAGGGGAATATGAAAACTAAGTTTTAGTTGTAAATCAAACATTTGTCATTTTTTTAAGGAAGTTGCAACCTAACCCATTTTAGTATTTTTGGGTTAGTTTAAGTTGACCATATAAAAAAGTATTTTTAATTTTTTTTTAATAATTGATTTAAAATTTAAATACTCATACAACATTTTACGGTTTGATACAAGTATGTTTGGTGGGTTCTATGTATAAAATACTTTTAAAAATATTAAATTATTATAAAATATAAATTATAAAACACTAAAAATTAATAATTTTAAATTTGTATTTAAAACATTATGACTAATAAATTACCATCGTAGTTGGTGGAGTGCTCGCCAACGACAGATAGTGATATTAGTTGCTAGTGATGAGGCCGTTGTAGTTACTTTTACGTGTTTATCTTAAAATAAATTATTTATTAAATCTCAAAAATTTTAAAAATGACAATTTTAATGTTTGCTGACGTAATAATTTTTTTAAAGAAATGATTTATTTTTAATCGAACATAATTTAATTATCGAAGTATGAATACAAATCTTCGTTAATTATTTCATATTTTTATATATTTTATGTCCCTTAATTATTATAATTATTTGAAACAAGAACCTAATTTTAAATAAAATAAACAGTTTTGTAAAATAAAAAAATAATAAAAAATAAAAATATAAGGACGAAAGAGAGAGGAAGCAAATAAAATTGAAATAAATTAATTAATTAATACAACGTTATTTTATTTTCAATCATAGATACGTAATCAAATATTATAATTTTTTTTTGTTTTGAATTCAACAAATATTATATATTTTGGGCAACTTGTTTGATTACGGGTGTTGAATGGAATCTTCATTTTTTTTTTTTTTTTTTTTTGGAGAATATGGAATCTCGATTTTGTTATAATATTTTAATAGTACGATATTCAATTCTCATCCGCAATGAATTTAAATATAAATAATTGAATTTTGTATAACGTGCTTATATGTTCATTTATATTTGTAATACGTGGTGTGTAATAGTATTTTATAGGGCATAACGTAATCACAACAATATAATAAAATGAGCAAAAGTCCAAAAGTACTTGCATCACGAAAAACATTAGTAGTAAGTCACTTACAATATTGAACTAACCCGATGTGACTAAATTTCGTTAATAGTAGCCTAATCTTGTTCGTTGTGGTTCGATTCTATCTATGACATTTGTTAATGATATTTGTCTTACATTACGACTTACCATATTTGCTCTTTTATTAAAGGCAAAAATATATTGTATTCATTTATTATTCTTTTTTCTTTGAGTATTCTTTCCATTGTAATTTACCATAATTCTCTGTTTTGTAAATGATTATAAACAGAGAACTTTCACCCATTTAAATGGGTGGTTTCAGCAGATATTCTCATGGTATCAGAGTTTTTTCGGTTTAACAACCCTGATCCTTTCTTTTATGTGGCTTCCGGATCCTCTTATCCTCTTCTGCCTTTCAATACTCTAATCCATATGATCACCATCAAACTTTCTTCTCCAATTATCTTTTTTGTAAAAGCCAACTTCTCCCTCTCCTTGAGAGTCAAGACATGCTGGGCTATGTTGATGGAACTATGGTTCTACCACCTCGCTTTGAACCAGAAATCTCCTCAACACTCAACTCCAAATATTTGGCGTGGAAAGCAGCCGATCAACGACTTCTCTATCTCCTGCTCTCCTCTCTCACCGAGGAAGCCATTGCCTGTCGTCATTGGTCTCTCCACTGCACGTGATGTTTGGTTTGCGTTGGAAACTACGTTCAGCCATCATTCGAAAGCTCTTGAACTGAGACTCAAGGATGACTTGCAGCTGATGAAACGTGGCACCAAACCTGTAGCTGAGTATGCCCGTGCCTTCAAAAAAATTTGTGACCAACTTCATGCCATTGGCAAACCTGTCGAGGACATTGATAAAGTGCACTGGTTCCTTCGTGGACTCGACACCGATTTTTCAGCTTTTTCTACTACTCAAATAGCTCTCACCCCTATCCGCGCAGATTTAGTCTATAAAGTTGAAAGTTTTGAGTTGTTCCAGCGCTCCCTTGAGTCTTCTGACTCCACTCATACGACATTCACAGCTACTAATCGTGGTCGCACCCATGGAAGTCACCCTACTTCCTCTAGCAACCAGTGAGGTCGTTCTCATTCCCACAAAAATAACTCTTTCAATCGAGGATGAACCCACTCAAGTCAGGGTCGTCGACCACCTCGCTGCCAAATATGCTGCACAGAGAACCATTATGATGACCACTACAACCAACAGTATGTTCGACTTGATTCTACTAATGCTCACCTTGCTGAAGCCTTCAACACATCCTGTTCTATTGCTGGACCTAATGCTGCTGATTGGTTTTTGGACACTGGGGATTTGGCCCATATGACCGCCGACTCATCTATTTTAGATGGGTCTAAAAATTACAGAGGTAAGGACTCAGTGATTGTAGGAAACGGTGCATCCCTACCCATTACCCACATCGATACTCATTCTCCTGTGCCAAATATTCACTTATTAGATGTCTTGGTTGTCCCTCATCTCATTAAAAATCTTCTTTCAATCAGTAAATTAATGTCTGATTTTCTTCTCTCCGTTACATTTACTAATAATCTTCTTACTATCCAGAATCGTCAAATAGGAAGAGTGGTGGCAATCAGTAAAAGAGATGGAGGGCTATATGTGCTAGAGCGCGACAACTCCATTCTCCATCACTATGTAGTACTTGTCAGCTTGCGAAAAGTCATCGATTGCCTTATTCATCGTGATCTTTGGAGTTCTTCCCCCGTCAAATCAAATTCGAGTATTCTTTACTATGTTATTTTATTGATGATTATTCTCGATTCACTTGGCTTTACCCTTTAAAATTTAAATCTGATTTCTTTGATATTTTCCTTGAATTTCAAAAATTTGTGAAAAATCAATATTCTTCTCGTATCAAGGTATTTTAAAGCGATGGAGGTGCCGAATTTACTAGCACTTGTTTTAAAACTCATTTATGTACTTCTAGCATCCACCATCAACTCTCTTGTCCATATACACCTGCTCAAAATGGTTGGGCTGATAGAAAACATTGTCATGTGACTGAGACTGGCTTGACCCTTCTCTTTCACTCTCATCTTTCTCCTCGTTTCTGGATTGACGCTTTCAACACTACAACTTATATTATCAATCGGTTGCCTACTCTACTTCTTGGTGGAAAGTCAACCTTTAAACTCCTCTACGGCTACTCTCTGCATTATGACAATTTTCATACCTTTGGTTGTCATGTTTATCCTTACTCGCATGATTATATATGCCTAACAAGCTTTCTCCCCGCAGCATTTCTTGCATTTTTTTGGGTTATAGTCCTACTCATAAAGGGTTCCACTATCTTGATCCCGCCACCACTAAGCTATACATCACCCGCCACGCTCAATTTGATGAAACTCACTTTCATGCTATCCCTAACTCCCAGGCCCAACCTCTTTCCTCTCTTCATATTTCAAATTTCTTGGAACCACATCTTTACCGTATTGATTCATGCCCCCACCACTTCATCATTGCACATTCTCGATCCAGTTCATCCTCGTGTGATATTTGTTCTGACCTTGTGGATGAGTCTGTGCAGGTTGATACTTCTCTTGCAGGTTCCACTTTACCACCCTCGACTTCTGATCCAACCTCTATTGAACCTACTGTTGATTCCTCTTCTTCTTTGGGCTCTCATCCTATGATCACACGAACCAAAGCTGGTATATTCAAGACTCGTCATCCAACAAATCTTGGTATTTTGGGCTCATCTGGACTTCTTTCTGCTCTTCTTGCATCCACTAAGCCAAAAGGCTTCAAATCTACGGCTAAGAATCCTGCTTGGGTTGCTGCCAAAGATGAAGAAATTTGAGCTTTACAACAAAATGATACTTGGACTTTGGTTCATCGCCTTGCCAACACCAACATCGTGGGCTCTAAATGGGTGTTTCGTATTAAATATTTGCCTAATGAATCCGTCGAGCGTTTCAAGTCTCGTCTTGTTGCCAAAGGTTATACTCAGGTTCCTGGTCTTGACTACACTGACACTTTCAGTCTGGTTGTCAAAGCTACCACTGTCCGTGTTGTGCTTTCTATTGCAGTCACAAATAAATGGCCTCTTCGACAACTTGATGTCAAGAATGCTTTTCTCAATGAAACTCTTATTGAACGTGTTCATATGGAACAACCTCCTGGGTATATTGATCCTTGATTTCCCACTCATGTCTGTCTATTAAAGAAAGCCCTCTATGGCTTAAAGCAAGCTCCTCGCGTCTGGTTTCAGCGTTTTAGCTCATTTCTTCTCACACTTAGTTTTTCTTGCAGTCGCGCTGACATGTCCCTCCACTCATGTCTGTCTATTAAAGAAAGCCCTCTATGGCTTAAAGCAAGCTCCTCGCGTCTGGTTTCAGCGTTTTAGCTCATTTCTTCTCACACTTGATTTTTCTTGCAGTCGCGCTGACACGTCCCTTTTTGTCTTTCATCAGCAATCTAACCTTATCTATTTGCTTCTTTATGTTGATGACATTATTGTTACCGGCAAAAGCTCATCTCTTATTGATAGCTTTACTTGCAAGCTTCATTCTGATTTTGCTACCAAAAATTTGGGTTCTCTCAGTTACTTTCTTGGTCTTGAAGCTTCACCCACTCCTGATGGTCTCTTTATTAGTCAGTTAAAATATGCTCAAGATATTCTTACTCGTGCTCAATTGCTCAATGGAAAACCAGTCCACACTCCCATGGTTGTTTCTCAACACCTGACTGTTGATGATTCTTCTTTCTCTGATCCTACTTTTTATAGATCTCTTGTTGGCGCCCTTCAGTACTTGACTATTACACGTCCAGATATTGCCTATGCTATCAATTCTGTCAGTCAATTCTTGCATGCCCCTACTGCAGATCACTTTCTTACTGTCAAACGTATTCTTCGCTATGTCAAAGAAACACTCAACTTTGGTCTTACCTTTCGTTCATCCACTGTTTCTAGTGCGCTAGTCGTTTATGCGGATGCTGATTGGGTTGGTTGTTTTGATACTAGTCGTTCTATATCTGGCTATTCTATTTATCTTGGTAACAATCTCGTTTCTTGGAGTGCCAAAAAGCAACCTACTGTCTCACGCTCCAACTGGGAATCTGAGTATCATGCTCTTGCCATGACTGTTGCTGAACTTCTTTGGATTACGCATCTTTTGCATGATCTCAAAGTCCCTATTTCACAGCAGCCCTTACTCTTATGTGACAACAAACGTGCTATTTTTTTTTAGCTCTAATCCCGTTTCTCACAAGCGGGCCAAACATGTTGAACTAGATTATCATTTCCTTCGAGAACTTTTTATCGCTGGCAAACTTTGCACACAATATGTACCTTCCCATCTCCAAGTTACTGACATCTTCACAAAAAGTGTTTCTCGACCTCTCTTTGAATTTTTCAGATCCAAGCTTATGTACCTTCCCATCTCCAAGTTGCTGACATCTTCACAAAAAGTGTTTTTCGACCTTTTTTTGAATTTTTCATTACATTTGATACATAATTTTTGAAAAAATATTTAATGATAAAAAATATTTAAGGATCAATCTGAGTTGGCACTGAGAAATCAATCTGAATTGGTGTAGTAGCAGATATTAAGATGTCATCAAATAAAAATTGATACTAAAAGAAATTCAATTTCTAAAATGTTAACATTTACTATAGAGATATTCATGACTATAGAATCAAGAATAAAAAGATAAATTATTTTCTCTTAAAAATGATAATTGTCTTTGACAATTAATTTGATTAACATCAACTTGGATAAAATGAAAAGACTAGTAAGAAATAATTTTGTAAGCATTAGAGTTAATTACTTTACATGTCTACATTGAACTTTTATTGGATAAGGCTACAAGGCCAAAGAACACTTTGGGCTTATACATTCTGACCAAGTGGTTTGGTGAATGCAAAAGACAAAGAATGTTGTGAATATTTCATCAACCTATTTGATGATTATTCAATATATAAGTATTTTTATCAAATACAATGTTGTCTACTTTTTTTTTGTGAAAATTTTCAAAAAAATGAGACTAAAGTTTAAATTCATTAGGTAAATTTATCCAGACATTATGATCATATCAAAATGGATAGTACAACAATCTTGTGTACTAAGATTAATTTGATTGAAAATGAAATTATATTTCAACTCTAAGCATCAATACAATTTTGTAAAATTGGGATGTAAGAGGAGAAAACAAGACCTTGTTAGACATGGTGACATTACAAAATGAGTTATAAGCCATTACCGAATTCTTGTTAGGATATGTAATAGAAATTGCATAAGGAACATGATTGCCTTCAAAATTGTCTATGAGACAATTTTGGAATTATGGAAGAATAGTAAACTTAGTTTACTAACACTTTAATAATTTGAATTGTTAAGCATGTAGGTTGTAACAAATCCAAAAATGTTAAATATTTTCAAATATATGGCTTATTGTAGGTGTAACGGTCCAAGCCCACCGCTAGCCAATATTGTCCTCTTTGGGCTTTTTCTTTCGAGATTCCCCTCAAGGTTTTTAAAACGTGTTTGCTAGGAAGACCATACCCTTATAAAGGGTGTTTTGTAATCCTCTCCAGCTGATGTGGGATCTCACAATCCACCCCCCTTCGGGGCCCATCGTCCTCGCTGACACTCGTTCCCTTTTTCAATCGATGTGGGACCCCCAAAATTCATCCTCCTTCAGGGTCTAGTGTTCTTGCTGGCACACCCCCTCGTGTCTACCCCCTCCCCCTTCGGGGCTCAACCTTCTCACTTGCACATCGCCCGATGTCTACCTCTGATGCCATTTGCAATGGCACAAACCCACCGCTGGTAGATATTGTCCTCTTTGGGCTTCAATGCAAGGATTAAAAAAGAAAAGAAAAAAAAAAAAGAACTAGTACCCTAAAAAAAACTAGCCTAAAATAAAATAAAAGGGGAATCGTTAGAATATGCATTTTTTTTAGGAGAGAGCTCTCTCAACTTGATTTGAAAATGAGTTATTCAACTATTGCCCCACTCTACTACAAGGTTTTGTCGGTTCTTCCTTTCAATTCTATACTTTTCTTCGAGAATTAGACGAAAGTTCTTAATATTGTAGAATATCTAGTGTAGGTCGTTACAAACTTCAAGGGACAAGTCAAGCCAATCTCAGAAATAGGATAGAACATTGGCTATTGCCAACCAAGTAAGTGGCCTAACTATCGGCATGGTTATAATTTAATGATTTGTGCTGACACGTGTCCCGTGGGTCTGCACGTGTCATATATTTGATATGTGTGAATTGCTTATGAATTGATATGACTATGATATGATATGTATATGGTTATGATAGATTGGTAAAATGATAGAATAAGGTTATGTATAGAAAAATGTTATGGTTATGATGAATTGATAAAACAATACAATAAGGTTATGTATAGAAAACATTATGGTTATGATAAATTGATCAAACGATATGATGAGATTTTGTATAGAAAACGCTATAGTTATGATAAATTGATAAAACGATACGATGAGGTTATGTATAGAAAAACATTATGGTTATGATAGATTGATAAAACAATATGGTAAGGTTATGTATCGAAAAGAAACAGAAAAAAAAAATCACAGATCCTGCAAAAAAAAGAACAGAAAAACAAAAATGGTCTTCATCGTAGAAGCAGATTTACGTGAAGAGAGATGTCGCCTACATATTAAATCATTCGTGTTTTCGTTTATCCTAATGTCATTTTTAGGAAATCACAAGAAAAATCTAGAGAGAGGCCAGAATACTGTTAACAAAATCAAAAGAAAAGAAAAATAAAATACAGAGAGCAAGCCAAATACGGTAAACAAAATCAAGAGGAAAGAAAGAAAAGAGGAAATGTAAAGAAGAAGAAAAAAATAAATAAAGAGAGTAGAAAAGAAACAGACAAGACCAAAATACAAAATAAAAAAATAAAAAAGAAAGAAATACATCGAAAGAGAAAATAAAAGGGAAGAGTTAGAGTAAGAATGATTAGAATTGACGAATAATATGATTAAGTAAGAATTGATTAAAAATGGGCCAATAATATCTCTCAACAAAAAAGTAATAAAGTACCTAAGGAATATCAGAAAACAAGAAAGTAGTCACTCAAAATAAAAAATAGAAAATGAAATCTTAATAAAAATAGAATATATATATATAGATAGATAGATAGATAGATGTATATTATAACGTTCCAAGACTTTATTCATGCAAAGTCTTTAATGCTCGCATGAAGTCTAGCACATGAACCATTGTAAGAGTTAGAAAATTGGACGTGAAATTGATGTCATGGATTCATATAGGTTGACTTGGATACAAAAGATAAAATCGAACTTTCATTAAGGATAAATTGGTGACACCCGTATAAGCTAATCAAGTAAGTGGCCTTACTATAGGATAGACTAAAAATTGTATGAGTTATGATGCCGTATGAGTGATGTATGAGTATATGATGATGTATGAGTTATGATGCTTGATGAAGTGCGTAGTATATATATTTCGATGAATGACGTACTTGATATGCTTGATGCACTTTATGGCAATATGATGAGTATGATGATTGCGTGACGTTTACCTTAATATGATGATGTTGTCCATATTGAGCATGCTATATGATGATGAGTGCCATATTGCATCATGTCGTTAGATCGACATAGGACACAACCCTAAGAGCATGAAAACGATATTAATACAAATATCCACGAGTATGTGTTACCTAGAATAACAAAGAGATGAGACTAGAGGGTTGTGTCAGAAGAGACATTATGATGGATTTAGAACGACCTCATGCATATTGTATGTTCATAAGCATATGGCTATTTCCCCTAGAGATGATGAGTGCGGACGCGCACAATATGATGATGAGTGCGATTGCGCACGAGTGCGAATGCGCACATACGAGGGTGTTCATGAGGCGCATGACACTATAGGGTTCCGCTGACCTCCGGACGTCGCTACAGATTAGCTTGACCAGAGGGTCCAGGAGGTGTGCGAGCGCCCTGGGGATTCACACTTGCACGTGTGAGTCGTGTGTAGGGAAGTACTACACATCCAATTTGTTCGAGACTTGAGGCCACCCCTATGATGATTAGAGATAGGTCCCTAAATCATGATTGCATGTGTTTGCATTTGCATGGCCCCCTATAGTTGGGCCACTTATTGAGTATTCTTCGAAATACTCAGGCCGTGTGCCACATCATTTTTCAGGTAAAGGCAAGGCGCACTTATACAGAGGGCGGCGGCATCGCGAGTAGAGACTGTGGCACGTGCATAGGGTAGACTCATATTTAAATTCCTGGTCTTAGGTTAGAATAGGTTGTTTTGCATTTCATTGTTTTAAATTATTGTGTTTTTTTTATTTTCTCTAAATTTCAGTATTTTGTATTTAAACACGTAAGACCATGACTGTGTTTTCCAGAGAAGAAGTTGTTTTAAGCGCTTTTCGAAGTTTACGTTATAAATGATGTTAATGTAAGAGTTATATTTTCGCATTATAGATGAGCATGAGACGTTAGTAGCGACTCTGAGTATGTGAAAATTTAGGGTCGTTATAGTTAGGATAAGTTTAGGAAATGATATGACCAGGATATGCATATGGAACGATATGACTAGAAAACATTTACGAAATGGTTAGGATATGGGAACGATGTATATATTTATATATGTTATGATATAATATGAGAATGATATGATATATGTTATTGTACGATAGGCTTGGTGAATTGATATAGCTATGATAAGATATGTTGAAGGCACGTCTGGGATATGCTATGTGACTATTATAATTTATGATATGATATATGCATGATGTGGATCGTTATGTCTGAAAACATGAAAATATTATGATATTATATATGTGTGACATGAATGATATGTTTGACATGAAAAATGACGAACTAGCAAGATATACAACCCCGGTATACGCGTGCAAGATACGATAAATGATATGATAAACGATATGAGAAATGATATGATATGAAGAAAGACTCTAGCGGAGTTGTATTAAATGATAATGAAAATGAAAAAGAAAAAATGTTGGGACCTCATGCATTAATGTGTGTTCATGCATTGGGAGATACCCCTTATCTTTTTACGATGGTACAGACGTGTACGTTATGAGGCAGAAAAATAATCATTATGGTTATCATAATGATGTGACAAAAAGGCAGGAAAATGATCATTATGTTTATCATAATGATGTGACGGTCATATAGAAAAATGATCATTATGTTTATTCTAATGCTGCGATAGTCGGTATTCCTAAACGGGTGTCCGACATCAACAACTACTAGAGAATGCTCGCCTGACAAGAAAAAACCCAGGAGATGTGCGAACCGACTGGTGGGTCCATACTCGCACGTATGGACTATGTGTAGAACAGTAAATACACATCCAATCAGCCCGTTTAGGATAACCGCCTAAGGAATATATACTGATATGATAGGTCCCATTCATAAAATTGTATGTGTTTGCATTTATCCCCAACAGTGGGGTCATTCACTGAGTATTTCTTAAAATACTCAAGCCACGTGCTACTTTTATTTCAGGTAATGACAATGCATTCCTGTACGGTTGACGATGACATTGCAACTCGAGACCATAACACATGCATAAGGTAGATGCAATTATTTTCTTAGACTTAGGCTAGAATAGGATATTTTTAATTTAAATGTTTACTTATCTTTATTTAGTCTTTCGTTGTGTCGTTTTAAAAGAGTTTTCGAACACGTAAGTCAATGACAGTGTTTTAAGATGAAATTTATGTTTTATGAAGAAGTTTAAATGAAGCATTTTTGCATTCAATGTTCATGATATGTATACAGTAGCGATCTTAGATTAAGTAGAAAATTTAGGTTGATTACAGTAGCCGAAACAAAATAATATTTTATGTAATTCTAAACCAAGTGGCCTTACTATTGCTTGCATAAATCTTTCATAAGTATTTTGTCACTTGGTATTCATAGAAACGTTGATTTCTTACAAAGTGTCTTGAGGGGTAGTTTCATACTTTTTCTCTTGATTCACATTTCAAAGTTGTCCTAATCCCCTTAAAATCTTGCATAATTACCCTTATTATTATATATGAGTGTCATATAAATTTCTGTAGTATTTTGAGTCTTTTAAGGTCTTGAAAACATTTTAGAATTCTCATAAGGGTATTTTGGTCATTTATCATCGCAAATCTTGGTTTAAATCCTCAACATAATCATAGCGGCATTTTAGTCATTTTACACATTTGGTTTAGCTCCTCATTGTAATCTTTCTTAAGTCTAATTATGCAGCTCACATCATATTAGGTATCATCATAAACATAAAATTTGGCAACATAACCGGTTAATAAGTACACAACTAGGTCAATCATTATGTTACACTCAGCAGTATAATAAGGACTATTTAAAAATTCCATGTTAAGTTACATTTAATTATAGTAAGTGATCGTATAACGAATCAATAAAATTTCTTTTTTCTTATCTTATGTAGGACATACCTGATGGTGATGAGACATCGACGATGGGACCATGGAACATGTCAAGCCTACCTCTTAGGCTAGTCTATAGAATCTATAACCTAGAGCTCTGATACCAACTGTAACTACCCCTACTTACCTAGAATTGCTACCGTCATCAAAATATAACTTTTTGTGCAAAAATAATTATTTGAAACTTCAACATGAAACATAAACTGCATCTGAAAACACTGTCATGGATTTACATGTTCGAAAACATCTTTAAAACAACAAAACGAAATACTAAACGAATTAAATAAACTTAAAATTAAAAACACCATATTCTAAACTTAAAATTAAAAACACTCATCCTATGCATGTGCCATGGTCTCGAGTTGCGATGTCGTCATTAGCTGTACAGGAACGTCTTACCTTTACCTAAAATAGAAGTAGCACGTGTTTTGAGTATTTTAAAAAATACTCAGTAAGTGACCCCACTATTCGGGTTAAATGCAAACACATACAATCATGAGTGGGACCTATTATATCAGTCTATATTTCTTTAGGCGGCTATCATGAACGGGTTAATTTGATGTGTATTTACTGTTCTACACACGGTCCACACGTGTGAGTATGGACCCACCAGTCTGTTCGCACACCTCCTTGGCCCCTTTCATGGTCGGATGAGCATTCTCTGGGAGCTGTTTATGCCAGACCCCCGTTAGGTATAGCGACCGTCGCAACATTATGATAAACATAATGATCGTTTTCTTGCCTCATAGTGTATGCGTCCGTACCACCATAGAAGAGGGGTATTCCCCGATGCATGAACATACAATGATGTATGAGGTCCCAATATTTTCATTCATTATCATGTAAAACAACCTCCTTCCGTTATCCTTCATATCATATCACGTAACAACATGTATTATATCGTCAAACACATTACACCATAACATTTATCATATCTTAGTACATCTCATCATAACAAGTGATAACACCATAACATTACCTTAGGTTATATTCATTGGATTACAATAAACATGTAGAAGATTTTTTTATACTTAATTTCTTATCCAAAACATAGATTCCTAAAAGTCATAGGAAATTCTTAGCATTTAATTTATAACTCAGCTAAATAATTGCAATGATATTAATATCATCGGTTAAAAGAAAATGAAATCTAAATATGACGGGATGTGACACCTCTTCAAATGACATCTCTCCCTCACATACAACTAAATCTCGGTAAACTTGAAGGCCATTTTTTTTCTTTTTGCAGTAATCACTGGTACAAGCTTATGACCTTTGAGAAAGGGTCGGTTGAGATATCTTAGAGAGATGGAAAATCAATTATCTTGTTTTTATTTTTTATTTAATTAACTTATTTTATTTTATTTTATCATTTTTGAACGGTTGTTACATAAATGATTAAGCTATATTCTTGAATCCATAAATCACACCTTCTAGTTTTCCTTAATTCTTAACCATTCTAAGAACATCATTATGAGCAACTTCCCTAATAGATTTTTGGTCCTTTTTCTATTCCTTCCCCAATTAAGCCTACATTAGTGTAAACATAGACCCGTAAATAGGAAGGAGCAAAAAAGACCATTTTACCCCTTCGAGATTGACTTTGACATAGCATTAAGTTATGACTTCCATTACACTATTGTACACTAAAATGAGTAGAAACATTAAAACAAAAAATGGATGGATACCCATAATTTCATAGATTATTACTTAATGGAAACAAATTGAACACAAAAATACACAAAATGTAAATATTTATTTTGATATTATGATATTGATAAGGGTGAGTAGTAGTTGATTTGATAGATCCTCATGCACATCTCATCTTTCCAACACCTGAGCAACACAAACATCCAACAAATTTCTGAACTAATAAAGTACCTTTCTCCACTTTGTTTCTTTTTTTCTTTTTTTTTATTTGCCTTTGCTTTGACCCCAAGAAAACTAATAAAGTCACTCTTTTTCTTTTTGTTCTTTTTTTAATTTTTTATTTATTTATTTTTTAAAAAAATTTGGCCTTATCACAACCCCATATGACAATGACACTGGCAAGTGGAGAAAGAAAAAGAAATTATAACAACCAAACACCCTTTTCAATCTCCCCATTTAATTTAAAAAAAAAATTTTAATTATTGTATAATAATAATATTCATTTAAAATAAGACAAATGGATAGGAAGACAGATGGTCAACAAGCATTGGCTGTCTGGTGGAGGGAGAGATTGGTCAAAGTAGCAGATAGATTCCCAATCCTTGGCAGTACCAGCATTTTTTAAATTAATTTTTTTAAAATTAAAAAATATATATATATATATTAATTATCAAAATTTGTTGTGACATAGGGTATGTACTAAACTGTTGATGATATTAATGCATCGGCAACAATATCCCCTAAACTGCGGCTGATGCTGCTTACCAAATCTTGGTACGTATTTGTTTGGTACAAATTATTGTACTAATAAAGAAAGAATTGACATTGGTTTTTTACTTTAATTATTTTTTCAAATATATTCTCTACTTTTTTTTTTTTGATTAAAAGTTTTTTAAGTAACATTCGAAGGAGGGAGAAGTATATGAATGAATCGAAACTATGTTTGAATGAGAGTTGATTTTGAAGATGGTGTGACTAAGAAATGCTTAAAAGAATTGAAAGTTACTACTTATACCAACAATATGTATTTTCCTTCTCGGTAGCTCATTCATGTTGGAATTTTTCCTAAAATGTATGTAAGTGAGGATGAAACATGCTAAAAGAACTTGTGTTTGTTTGTCGGTAGTCTTTGTGACAACTAAGTAAAGGAATGGTACATGAATGAATCGTTACTACATTCAAATGAGAGAGATCCTAATGATATGATGTATAAAAAATGTTTAAAATAATTGAAAGTTATTATCTCTACCAACAAGGTGCACCTTCTTTTGCGGTGTCTCAATCGTAGAGACTTTATAGTTAAGCGTGCTTTGCTTGGAGTGATTCTATGTTGGTGACCTCTTGGAAATTTTTCTAAGATATATGTGAGGAAAAAACATGCTGGAAGGACTTAGTTTGTGGGGATAGTTTTCACTCTTAGAAGCAAGAAGTAAGTAAAGTGACCATGTCGTAGGGGATGTTGGGGCACACAGGTACCAAATTTGGATTTCGAATTTGGGTATGGTCGTTACAGTTGGTATCAGAGTAGTACATCTCCTAGTAAGATGTAGTTCAGAGACGAACTAAGGCGGAAGTTGGTGGGCATGTGACACCCAAGTAAAGGAGGGGTACGTTAATGAACTATGACCACATCCAAATGAGAGAGAGTCAGATAATAGGAGGGAGACATAAAAGAATTGAAAGTTACTACCTATACTAACAAGATGTGTCTTCCTTTTCGGTGGCTCAATCATAAAAACTTCAAACTTCAAAGTTAAGCTTGTTTCCTGGAACAATTTTATGTCGGGTTAATTCTTGACAAATTTTCTATGATGCATGTGTTTTAAGACAAAACATGCTGGAAACGACTCGTGTTGGTTTGTAGGGATAATCTTCACTCTTAAAAGTAGGAAGTAAGTAACGTGGCCATGTTATAGGGAATGTAGATGATTGTTAAGGTACATAGGTACCGAGTCTGTATTTCAAATTCTGAGCATAGGTCGTTAGATCTTCACTCTTAAAAGCGATGAGTAAGTAATGTGACCAAAATTATATCTACGAGTAAGTTTGATTCAAATCAAACTAAATCCAAATAATTGAAAAAAAAAATGCATCAATCCTTTTGTTTAATGACTTATTAGTTAAGGATGGTTAAAGAATTATAAATAGCATAACTAAAATTTGTTCCTATAATGATTTTTTTTTATAAAAAAAAATTATAATATATATTTCATTAAAATATTTAATTTCTATAAATTTTAAATTTAATCCTTCTTCGTTGATTTTTATCGGAATTATTTAAGTGATAATAATAATTTTTCTGAAAAAAAAAACTAAATTAATATATTTTCTTTATAATATAAAAAAATCTACATAAAGATTCATTCAGATATGAAACTAAAATTAAATATTTATGAATACAAAAATTAAAATAAAATGGATAGTATGGAATATAAATGTTTAAAAGTTTATGATTTAGATGTGATGTAGGCCCGTGTATAGTATCAGGTGTGATAGACATGTGACCTCGATAATTTCTCAAACGATACCACTTTTTTAGCCCTCGTGGCCAAATAGATATCTCTAGCTTCTTGTACCTAATTTATCTTGCTCTCTTTACAACGTTTATGAGTCAAATCTTTTGTTTGTTTAATATGGTATTATAGTTCATAAAACCCGAACAGGTATTCGGTCCAAATTTCGGATTTGAATAAAAAAAATATTTGACTCAAAAGAAACATCATCTTGAGGATGTGTTTTTTTTTAATTAATTCGGTTTATTTTGATAAAAAGTAAGAAAAAGAGTTGATTAGGAGTGTTCATGGGTTGAACTGGATCGAGTTAGAAATTTTTTGAACCCAACCTAATAGTTCGGGTTGTACATTTGTCAACCCAAACAACAATAATTTTTTTGTGGTTTGAATCATTTATTAAAAAACGTTAGTTCATACAACATTTATTTATTTATTTTCAAACATTTAATATCAATCTAATTCTCTGAGAATTTATGAACCAACCAAACATAAAATTTTCATTTATTTATACCCAATTCAAATAAGTTCATAATCCAACCTAAGTTACACGAGTTGAGTTGAGTTGATTGAATTTTTTTCAGTCATTGAGTTTTTTGAATGTCTCTAAAGTAAATCTTGTGAGATCTCACATCGGTTAGAGGGGGAATGGATTGTGAGATCTCACATTAGTTGGAGAGGAGAACGAAACATTCTTTATTAGTGTGTGAGAACTTCTCTTTAGTAAATGTGTTTTGGAACCGTGAAGCTGACGGCGATACGTAACAGACCAAAGCGGACAATATCTAGTAGCTGTGAGTCTGAGCGATTACAGACCTGTTCTCGAAAGGGAATAAAATTTCAAGTAACTTTGATTTATCTATATAAATGATATCGTTAAATTCGATGATCAACGATTATCGGACTCTGAAGTTTATATCAATTTTGAAAAGATCATCCACAGTTGATTACCCTAGATTTTTGGGAAGAGGGGTAGGTGTGGCCCCCTTTGGGACTGCGAGTTTGATGGACAAACACAAGTTTGAGTGTACTTCAAAGCTCAAACTTGATCCTCTCATTTCCACCCAATTTCTTCCAAACCCAACCCTCCCTTTCAAATTATTTCATATGCTTTCTTTTGATTATTGTTGGAAAAACCATACTTTAACATATAAAAATTATAAAAACCATAATTTTGACGTATAAAAACTTATATTCTTGTAACAATTGCCACCTATTCTTCAACTCGAAACCCGTAAAAGAAACGCTCACTTCAGTCTCAAACGTAAGAATTCTTGGACGTCTTAAGATTCTTGGACGTGTACTCCATACAACCTTTAAAGTTGGTTTACCATCTCTTGATTTGCATGAATAAACGAAATTATAACCATTGATTCCATAATTTAAGTTAAGTTCAGGCTAGATTTGACATTTGATGGTTATGACATTTTCCTACAACATAATTACGTTACCTACTCCTCTCTTTTTAAGAGTTTTCCACAGTCTAACAATACAAGTCATTCCAATATGTTTTGTCTTCACTCGCATGCATTTCACGAAAATTCCTAATAGGTCACCCAAAATAGAACTGTTTCAAATAAAACATGCTTAATTATGAAGTTCTTGTGATTGAGTCAAGGAAAAGGAATGTGCCCTTTGTTAGTATAAGTAATGACTTGTAAGATCCACATTGGTTAGGGAGGAGAACGTAACACTCTTTATAAAGGTGTGGAAACCTCTTCTTAGTAGACATGTTTTAAAGTCTTGAAGGAAAGCTCGAAAGTAAAAACCCAAAGAGGACAATATACAGTAGCAGTGGGCTTAGGTCATTACAATTGGTATCAGAGCCAGATAACGGGTGATGTGTCTAGTAGGGAGGCTAAATCCCGAAGAGGGGTGGACACAAGACGGTGTGCTAGTAAGGACGTTGTGCCCGAAAGAGAGGTCTCACATCGATTGGAGAAGGGAACGAGTGTCAGCGAGGACGCTGGGGCCCGAAGGCTCGTTGAACCCTAAAGGGGGTGGATAGTGAGAACCCACATCAGTTGGGGAGGAGAACTAAACATCTTTTATAAGAGTGAAAACCTCTCTCTAGCAGACGTGTTTTAAAGTCCCGAGTAAAAACTCGAAAGGAAAAATAAAAAAAGACAATATGTGCTAAATAAGAAGAAGAAGAGGAGGGAGGGAATAGAGTGATATTAGAGAGAGACCCACAAGCAGCAGTGGAGTGGATGGCATGGCACATGAAGCTAAGAATCCTTGTCATAGAAATGTGTACAAATGGAGGAGTGAAGGAAAGAAAGGAAGCCAAGAAAACAAAGGCACGTGAAAAGAGCAATAATTAAACTGAGGAAAACAGCTTAAAAGAAGATGGGGCTCAAGGCTTTTATGTAAAGTGAGACGACAAAGGCGTGTGGTTGGGGGAGCTTGGGGGAGGCCTTTGGGCAGTGGACTGGACTGGACTGGACTGGACTGGACTGGATTGGATTCCTCCCTCTGCCGTCTGCCCCGACCACCACCACCCCCTCCTCCTCCTCCCTTCTCCTTTAGCAGCTTTATTGGAGACAACGGCAATATCTGCAGATATTTCTAACTCACTCTTTTCTATCATTTCAATCACTCATTCCTCAACTCTGCCGCCCCTCCTTTTCTCTTCCTCTCTCTCTCTTCTTTTTCTTTTTCTTTTTGTCTAATTAAAATATTAATTTTAGGATTTATCTAACCGCTCGCAGATATGTCATTTTTAGATTTTTTATGTATGACTTATTCTCCAGATTTCCACACTCTTATAAAAAAAATGATTCGTTCCCTCTCTCACGATTTATTTGGGGAAAACTTATTGACAAACCTAAAATTTCGAGTTGGTTAGATTGGTGATCGGAGTAACCTGAATAAAGTTCATAAGCCAACCCAACCTTATATTTTTGTAATGGATTAGTTTGGGTTGTCTAATTTTTTTTTATTATTATTTCAAAAAAGTTATATTTATCAATAATATAAGTTATATTAATAACTAAAATCTCATAAAACTGAAATATCAAATATGTGCAAGTCACAATACATCAGGAACATTGGTTAGACATTAAATATACTTATTTTTTTTTATAATAATCTTAAAATTAGGGTTGAGTTGTAACCTTAGTCGAGTTGACACTACCACTACAAACTGAACCAAATTTTTTGTTTTCCAAAAAGTCAACCAATCGAAATCGAAATTTTTTTTTAACACAACTGACTTTTATGGTTTAAATTAGATAGTCGAGAGTGGTCAGATTCTCGAGTCGTTTGAACACCCTATACAAATGTTAGTTTAATTACTATTATTTGGTAGCTCATAAAATTTTGTCACTCTAGAATATATACACTGTTATTATTAATCTTTTTAATATTTAATTGTAAGAAAATATGAATATATAATTGATAAATTAAACCCTTGAAAAGATTAGACTCAAATGTTAAGGTGGACTGACAATTTAACACGTGTAATAACAAATCTATCTAAAAATATTTATAAATATAACCTAGACCTATCACTAATTAAGGTTTATCAATTTTAAGTTTTATTATAAATATATATTATCAATAAAATATAAATACAATGCCAATGCTTTTTACTTTTGTTTTATGTCTATGACTATTTGCATATTCAATTACTATACATGATAGAACATATCAATAGAATTAAAAATAATATATTGCTAATATTTGAATTTTTTTTTTATCAATAATTGTTTGCACGATCATCTGTGATGAAGTTTATAATATATTTATCGTGTCAACAAATTTAAAAAAGATAAATTTATTGTTATCACCATCCAAATTTCGAATTTCAAAGTTTCAAAATTCGATTTATGAAAAAAGACTAAAGCAAAAATAAATAAAATAAAATATAAAAAATGCGATAAAATTTAAATTAAATTAGAACCAAGAAATAATACCACGGTAAAAAGACAACGAAAACTAATTACTATGTAATGTGTTCAAGTTTATTAGAAAATGAGACTAAGGGTTTGAGATATAAATTTCAAAATAAAATACAAAAGATCCCAAAATTTACGTACGAACTGACGCTCTGAGAGGACCCGATTTGTGATAGCGGAGCTCTCGAACACTCCCCCTTCTTGACTGGTAACCACAGAATACCTGAAAAAGAAATGAGGAAAGGTGTGAGTATAAAAATACTCAGTAATCAACCTATTTAAAGGGTATCATCGCATCCAATTTCTAGTAGGTTACCACATACACTTTTCTCTGACTCAAGGAAGTTTGGGCCTACTCCTACAATTATGAGTTTTTGTGTAGGTACTGAGGTTCCAAAAGCAACCATCATGAGTCAACTACTTGTGTAATTTCGAGTCCTTTTTCAAGACTGGTTTACAAAATCGCAATCTCAACCTTTGACCCATCCTTACACTCATTAGAAGCACTCACCCTAACAACTACGTGTATAGTCCAAGTCTCCTTCCAAGACCAGTTTATGGAATCACTCGTCATCCTTGACCTGTTTCTACATACAATAGAAGAGCTAACCACCCGTATAGTTCCAAGTCCCATTTCTAGACTGATTTACGGAATCACTGTATCAACCTTGTCTCGTTTCTGTACACAATAAAAACACTCACATTAAGATAACTACCACTGTAGTCCCAAACTCTCTCCAAAACTAGCTTTTAGATTGCAGCGTCAGTCTTGACTCATTTCTTTACACAATAGAAGTAACTACCTATGTGGTCCCAAGTCCCTCTTCAAGACCGATGTACAAAATTGTGGCATTAATCTTGATCTTTCTCCACACCCAATAGTAACTCAAATGGTCTCAGAGCTTCTGATGACACCGTTCATACTACTATTAAACCTGTTAGGCTTTCTAAGTTATCCTTGTCATGGAGGTCTATTGAGTTCTTAGGGCGTCTAGGCGGTTTAAGTCTCATCTCGCGTTTCAATGATGCTTGGAACCAGCTCTTCTAGGCTAATTCAATCTCTGAGTGCTCTTTGGTCTAGACCTCTAATCGTTGCTCATGATCCTAGAGTGCTAGGTCTATTGAAAACATACTGTCTTTGGTCAACGTGAAAACCGCTCTAGCTCTAGTTCTCTAATCTTAGCTTTGGTTAACTCATGCATGCTTTGTTAGAGAGATATTCCTATCGACCACCTAAAGCATGAGAATCATATTCTAATCGTTCATGCATGCTTATTCGGGAGATATTCCTATCAATCATGTAAAGTACACAAATTATAATCTAAATACTCAAGCAAGCTCAATTAGGAGATAAAAATATCAATCTTCTGGAGCACATAACATAATATCTCATCCTCCATTCCAGCACAACGAAAAGCATAAAATTTGGCATGCATCATAAAATCTCTTCATAGGGGTATTTTGGTAATTTTTCTTAACATACATAGTAATCTCATCCAAATAGCCATTCTAAAGTCCTAAACACACTATTTGAACCACTTAAGGCAAGATGAACTTTTCTAAAAAAATACTTGTAGGGATTGCTAGGATATGCTCGCATGCTAGCACATCATAGCAATCCTTACAAGTATTTCTTGAGAAATGCTTGAATGGCTACTTACTTGGATAAGGTTCGTATGGAATTTGGAGTAGAAAACAGATGAACAAAGGTCAAACGGGATAAAAATGAGAACTCACTCGCACTTATTTCCCTTGCACATGCTCAATGAGGGTTCCACACACAGATTTCACACACCTAGAGGTGTACTCATGGATATATAAGCAATCGGGTTGGGTCAGTTTAGCAGCAGTGAATCATGGTTAGCGATTTGGGCGAACAATTTGGGTTAGATTGTGGGTCGGTTCTCAGGTTAGATTTAGGTGATGCATGTAACTGTAGGACATCAGATGTGTCACTCCAACCGGATGTCGCTAGGTGTCCTTCACTGGACCAAATGCGCAGTGTCACAATTGCCTTTCTTTTTTGCAGCAGATTTGGCGATTGTGCGGCACTCACTCTCAGCACTGAGTGATCCAAGCCAACTTCGGATCGCGTCACCTACGATCAGACAACATATGCTCAAGCCTCTGACCCCAATTTAAGAAGAAGGTTTTTGAAAACGGGGGCAAATGGATTTTGAAAAGAGAGTTTGAAAGCAAGATTGAGTGAGAGATTGAAAATGGTGTTATATAACAAGCAAGCAAAATGCAACAACAACGGCTTAAACAGTATATAAATTTTCGGGTAGGGAGAATTTGATAACTAGTCGCATCCCTTATAGTAAATTTTGGGGCATTTCATGTCTACTAGGTGTAGACATGATTTTGCCGAAACGTCATACTCTTAGAAAAAGCAAGAAGAAAATTATGCAACATGAAAGTAGTAAAGGAAATCGATAAAGTAGTACAAGGCAAGGGTTTCGGCGTATAACGGGCATGCGATCATGGGTAACATGCCTTGGACAAGCATGGCCGTGACATCCTCTCCCACTTAATTGGTTGACGTCCCTATAAACCATCTCATTTCTTTAAACTCTGCAATATCATTTCTTCAAACTCTTCAAGTCGTCAACACGTTCCCAGTTGATTTCTGCTTCTAGGAGTCCTTTCCACTTGACTAAAAATTTATATAAGTTGTGCTTTGGGTAGCCGATTCGACGGGTTCGCTCGGCCAAAATCTCTTCTACTTCCTTTTTACTCGAGTCCTTCATCATAACTGGGGATCGTGTCACTTGGTTGCGCTGATGGTCGTCATCATCTGGGTGATACGATTTTAAGTTACTTACATGGATGATAGGATGAATCATCATCCATGTAGGTAGTTGGAGACGATCTAAAGTCCTCTCGGCTTTCTCGATGACTTCGACTGGTCCTTCATATTTTTGCACTAATCGTTCGTCCCTATTCCCACAGAATCTAAACTGTTCTGGCCTCAGTTTGATCATAACTTGGTCACCCGCCTGAAACTCTAATGATCTTTGTTTTAGGTATGCCTACTTCTTCATTCGTCGGGAAGCTTTTTCCAAGTACGCTCGTGCTACTTTGGAGGTTTGTTTCCACTCTTTGGTGAAGTTGTACGCTTGAGGGCTTCTTCCGGCATAGGGGTGATCAATGACATGAGACATAAGTGGTTGTCGATCACATATTATTTCGAAAGGGGTTTTCCCTATCGACGAGCTTTGCTGGCAATTGAAACTAAATTGAGCAACGTCGAGCATTTGTAACCTGGTTCTTCTGTCGCGCATCGATGAAGTGACGTAAGAACTCTTTGAGCATGTTGTTAAACCTTTAGGTTTGTCCATCGGTTTGGGGATGATAACTCGAAGAGATGTTTAGGCTCGACCCCAATAGCTTGAATAACTCGGTCCAAAAGGTCCCTGTTAATCTCGCATCGCGATCACTGATAATGCTCGTGGGAATGCCCCACAACTTGACAACGTACCGAAAGAATAGTTGTGGGTTGCGTTGGCAGAGCATGACTTGGGAGTTGGGACGAATGTGGCATATTTGGAGAACCTGTCGACGATGACCAAGATGGATTCCATTTCCCTTACCTTTGGAAGGTGTGTAATAAAATCTAGAGAAACACTTTTTCACGGTCGGGAAGGGATCGGTAGAGGTTCCAGTAGTCTCGCAATTTTACTTTGTTCAACCTTGTCTTGTTGGCAGATAAGACAACTCTTTGAGAACTGTGTCACATCGTAGCGGAGGTTCAGCCAGTAGCACCCCTTTTTAAGAGGGTATAGGTTCTTCGCCACCAGTTGCGGCCTGCCCATGGTGTGTCGTAGCATTCCTTAAGTAGGAGTCTCCTTAGCTTCCCCAAATGGGAAACATACAGACGATTTCCCTTGGTGAGGAGTAGGTTGTCTTCTACCCAAAACTGGCGGGTCTTCCCCTCTCTGGCTAGCTGCATGATGGCCAGGGCGGCCGGATCTTTAGGTGTTCTTCGATACTTCCTCATATCTTTCCGCTCAGCTTACTTGCTTGTAGATGAGCTAGCATACACATGGCAGCATGCTCGTTTTTCTAACTTAGGGCGTTTGCAGCTTGATTCGCCTTACCTAGCCTGTGTTCAAACCAAAAGTCGAATTTTGCCACATATTCTTGCCAACACGCTTGTTTTGACGATAACTTGGGTGGTCAAAGAAGTGGTATATGAACTTGTTGTCTATCTTGACTACAAACTGAGCTTCGAGGAGGTATTGCCTCCAAGCTCGTAAACAGTGGATTACTGCCAGCATTTCCTTCTCAGACGTTGCATACCTTCTTTCTACCTCATTAAGCTTTTGACTCTAGTATGCGATGGGGTTGTTGGAAATGGCCCACGATCAAAATATGTCAAAACAAATAAAAGAAGCACGAAGAACAACTTGAGGGGAGAGAGTTTTTTAATAGAGGAATCTTAAGCACTTAGGCTTTCAATTCTCTTTTTTGTTATGAATCATACATCTCATGAGTATTTATAGGGGAGAAAGCACAACTAATCTTCTAACATTTCTCATTAAGTTCCTAAACTTTCTCCTTCATTTCCTAAACTTTCTACTCAAGTTAAGCCACTACTCAAAATTCTTCCTAACTAAAGACTAACAATTTCCCTAAACCTATTCAAGTTAATAACTACTAAACAATTATCCTAAAATTTCTCTAGGTTAATAACTTCTTTTGCTAAGTCAAGCTTGTCAAGCTTATTAACTCACATTCTCCTCCATAAGCTTGACTTTGCTCGATTTTCTTCACTTTGAGAAACTCCCGCATGTCTGCAACTTTAACCCTTGCTAGGGTATTGGTGAGAATGTCTGCAAGTTGCTCTCTAGTTTCATCTTTACTTGGCCCTGGTCAACTTTGTATTCTTCAATGCAGAGATTTTATCATCAAGCTTACATCTAGAAAATTCTTGTGACGTACTCCTCTGTTTTTCAACCTTCTTTTTAGGCTTACCTCTAGGTTTCTTTGGTTGAGATGACAAGTTTGAAATCTCATTTTTCTGAGGCTCTGGTGGTCTTCCTCTAGGCCTCCTTGGTTGAGATGATAAGTTTGATGAAACATATTGACTTGTAGGTTGCACTTCTCTGATTGAAGCAGCCTCTGGTTGCTTCTTGGATTTATTTTTCGGTTCCTTTTTCTCCTGACCCGTTGGTTTCTTCTTCACTTTCTTGCTGCCAATGGCAATAGATACTTTTGGAAGGTGTTGATAGTCTTTCAATAGAATCTTATGTAGGCAATTTTGCGACCGTTTTACCTTCATCAATAGGGCTTCATTTCAGTCGTATATCTCGAGGAATGGGCCGACTATCTCCACTCTGCTACCTTCTTCTGTCATTTGACCATGGCTAATAATATTGCTCTTTAACTCGAGATGTAATACAGATTGGTCAATAGACGTTGATTGGCATTCTTACACTGGAACAAGATAGATCCCTTGCCTTAGATCGGTACAATTGATCCATCGCAAAGCTCAACGTTTCCAGTGAACTTCTCATCAAGTTTCTTGAAGTTTGCTCGATCTCCAGTCATGTAGTTGCTCGCTCCATTGTCTAGGTACCACATGTTGGTCTCCACTTGGTCTTCTCCATCTATGAAGGGATTTGCCATAACCTTCTCTTCATTGAGTATCAACAGGTTTTGGCATTTTCTCGACCAACATCAATGTGGGCTCTTCATCATCCTAGAACATGAGGTTTACCACCTCATCGCGCTCCTTGTTGCGGCACTCTACCGCATAATGCCCATATTTTCCACAAGAGTAACACTTGATCATACTCTTGTCCTTCTAAGGGTTGGCACTTTCATGGGTTTTTAAAGTATTGTCACGACCTCCTCTGCCAACACGTCTACGACCACGACCATGACCTCCTTTTCCTTTGTTATTGCTACCATGTTCGCTCGTACCTGAAGAAGAAGAGTTATCTGCATCTTTCATTTTCGTCCATGCGAGCCACTCCTCATTTGTGAGTAAGAGGTATTTCTCCTACTCAGTGACTTCATAGCCACAAAGTCTCTCCTCATGGACCTTAAGACGACCAACGACCTCCTCAACTGACATGTTCTTGAGGTCACCGAACTACTCGATAGAGGTAACAATCTGCATGAATCTTGAGAGAACAGCTCGAAGGTGATGTTTTTTTTTCTTTGTCTAGGAAGAAATTGTTGGAAGAAGCTTTCGTTCCCTTGATCCTTCCGTTATTTTCTTGCTCTTTCTGTTTTTTTCCCTTCTTCTAACAATTTATTCCTAGATGAAGAAAAAAAAAACATCAAGTGGTATTAGAGCCAAGTTTATTAGCTCAATTGGTTAGAACATCGTGCTAATAACACACAGGTCCCAAGTTCAAGGTAGAAGAAAATGCACCAAAGCACGAAAATGCACATGTCGTGGAGTCCATCCCAGACAGGCTCACGCACTCCTCCATCACTACCACCAAGAGGCCAGCGCCGCGAAGACGAACGTCTTGTTGTCATCGAGCGAGTGATCAAAGAGACGACCGCCTCTATGCGGTGGCATGCCGTCTAGCTGGAGGAATGAGAAGCGTTTGAGTACCGGGAGGATCGGCTGGCCGTCGTTCGCTGCCATACTGCGGGCTGTGCCTCCGGAGATGTTGGCGCAATCTGAGGAGGAAAAGCCGACACTTTTCATGGTGATAGCATTAGCGATGTCTGTCTTCCCCAATTTTGATTCCCAATCCACAGAAGCAATCGACGACGGTGTTGCTCCAGTGAGCCCCCTCGATGAGGGTTCAATAGGTCCTGAAGAAGAGTTCCAGCTGGGCGTAGCAAAGGCACCGACTTGGAATTCGCGGGACGGGTCTGCATTTTCGGAGCTCGACTCAGGGATTCGCGGGACGGTGAAGTTCGGCGTCTACTTCATCTTGAGGCTCAAGGCTAACCTTGTGAGCCTGGGTCAACTCAATGAGGCCAGCTGCTACATTTCCATCCAGTGCAGGCTGCTCAAGGTCTGGGACGATCGACGACGACTCCTCACGCAAGTTCGGCACAAGGCGAACCGCCTCTACATCCTGGAGTTGAAGATAGAATAGTCGGTCAGTCTCTCGGCCAGGACCAGAGAAGTAGCTTGGAGGTGGCAAGAAAGGTACGGGCACCTGACTTTTCCTACTGTACAGAAACTACACACAGAGCAGATGGTGTACGGTTTGCCGGTAATCGAAGGTGTGAACAGGCTGTGCGATGGGTGTCTCATCGGCAAGCAGAAGCGCACCCCTTTTCTGTCTCAGGCATCCTAGCGTCGGTGAACCGTTGGAGCTTGTACACGGCAATCTTTGCAGGCCTATCAAGCCAGCGACCCTAGGCGGCAAGACTCTCTTCCTCCAGATCGATTACAAGAGTCGCTTCATGTGGCTGATCGTGCTGCAAGCGAAGAGTGAGGCGGCAGAGGTGATTAAGCGCATTCAAGCGCGCAGAGGCTGAATGCGGGAAGAAGATGAGAGTGCTGCACACGAATCGAGGCGAATAATTCACCTCGACAAGTTTTGGCAAGTACTGTGACGAGCTCGACATATAGCGGCACCTAACAGCGTCGTACTCCCCCTAGTAGAATGGGGTGGTGGAGCGCAAAAATCAAACCATCGTCGGGACAGTAAGATCACTGCTGATGACAGTCGGGATGCTCAGAAGGTTCTGGGGAGAGGCGGTCATGACGACCGTCTACCTCCTCAACCGATCGCCAAAGCAAAGCTCACGTGCGAGAGAATGATCTCACGTGTCACGCAACGTTGTCTTTGACGAGAAAATCCTTCTGGTAGTGGAATGACGTGGTTGAGGCAGTCCAGTCTCCAAAATAATTCACGGTGGAGTACCTCGTTACCGAGCCAAGAGAAGGAGGAGCGTAGCACCGAGTACTGTCTCCGCCGCCAGCAAATGCACCAGGCACGCCTACGCCAACACCGACAACAACTCCTGCTACACCCCCTGAACCAGTGGAGTTCGCAACACCACGTACTGCGGATTCAATGCTTGATGCCGATCACGAACATGGTTTGGCGGCCAAGTACCAGAAGATTGAACACCTACTAGAATGAGGTGAACCACCGGGACTGGCGGCGCGCGAGCTCGAAGAAGAGGTGGCCGAACTACATGCCATCAGCGTGGATAAACCAAACTCTTTCGACGAAGCAAAGAAGAACCCGTGCTGGCTGAAGGCAATGCAAGAAGAGATGACGTCCATCATTGAGAACAAGACGTGGAGTCTAGAGGACATGCCGCTGGAACACCGAATCATGGGGTTCAAATCGGAGTTCAAACTGAAGCGTAACGAAGAAGGAGAAGTTGTGAAGTACAAGACCCGTCTAGTGGCGAAGGGTTATTTCTAGAAGCAAGGGGTGGACTTTGAAGTGGTGTTCGCGCCGGTGGCAAGGTTGGAATTTGTGTGCCTATTGCTGGCGATCGCGACACATCATTCCTGGGCCGTCGACCACATGGACGTGAAGTCCGCTTTCCTCAACGGAGAGCTAAAGGAGACCGTCTACGTCTGAAAACCACCTAGCTTCCTCGACAATGACATTCCCGGAACTCTTCGGGCTTCGGCAAGCACCACGAGCCTGGAATGTGAAACTCGACAGTACCCTACTGTCGCTGAAGTTCAATCACTGTGCCTTTGAGCATGGCATGTATGCGCGCCGCCACGGCGAGCAGTGGCTGATCGTGGGAGTGTACGTAGACGCCCTCATAATCACTGGAGGCGACTGTTGAAATTGAAACCGCTCTGATACCAATTTGTAGAAAAAATAGACGATCGCTCTGAATCTAACTCGTTTATATAACTCACACGAAAATTGTGAAGGGGTGTCAAGAGGGGAGAGAGACAAGGAGACAAGGAATTCTGAAAAGCCTTTTACTATTGGTTCTGTACTTCTTTCTCTACACTTGATCTTTTGCTATCTGCTTACTCTAATGAAAACAAGTTAATTTATAGGTTTACTAAAGCCTAAATATGGTCATCAGAATACCATCATTTTCTCACCCATGAACCCACTCTCTCCTAAATTAATTATTTGCCTTTCATTTTTTTCTTTTGGTCTTTCCGTTTTACGACTCAATTTCAAAAACTTACACAAATTAACAAAATTAAAAACTACCTTTTTTTCATTCAAGTTTATTCCCAACAAAACTCCCCCATAAACTTAAATGCTCTATTCAATGATTCCACTTGCGCCGTTTTTCGTTTTCTTGAGCTCAATTGTGGTTTCTTCAATTTTCTCTCCTTGTCCTCGAGCGGCAAACTAAGGTTGTCCTTCTCTGATGAGACTTCATTTGGATCTTCTCGAGAACAACCCATTTGAGACTCCAAGTCTTCATTTCTTAAGTTCTCAGCTACGCTTGACTCAGACATCACGGCTTCATTCTGTTTACTCAATTCCCTTCGTAAGTCCACAGCGACCTTTACCGCTAACCTTCTTGTTTCCTCCAGTTTGGTTTTATCACGAGTGAGTGTCTCAATCGTGTGTCGTAAATTCACTGCCTCCTGTTGGACTTGGTTCAGATTCTCGTCGAGTGAGTCTTTTTGTTGAGTTAACATTTCTACAATCTTTCTCCTCCCTCACTAGCTCGTCCACTAGACCCTCAATCTCCATGAACGAGCCTTTCTCTTTCTCCACGCCTTCTTCAACTTTCTTCGTAAGATCGGAGATTATCTTCTCATTCTTTTCCTTCTCCTGTTTTAGACAAGAGTAATTCTTACTCAGGTCAGTCACTTTCTTTTCTAACCGTTGAACTTTTGTTTCCAGCTCTTTCTTTTCTTCTTCAATTTTCATCCTCTTTCTTCTTTCTACCTCGAATTGTGTTGGCTTCTGGCAATTGGGAGAAGCGTCGACGAAAAAACAACGGCAGAAGAAAAATAAAAAAAATAAAGGAGAGAGAGATTTTGCTGAAGACTCGATACGATTTTTTATTTGATTCAGTTGACGGTATTTAAATAACAAATCTATCCTAAAAATGGAAAGAAGTGGAAAGCTAATTTAAAGGCCTTCCACTGGACGTGGACTTCCCACTACTTTCATTGTGTGGGTTGAATAGAAAACACGTTACCTAAAACCTAGGAATGAATTTTTAACCTAGGGATTTACCTAACAATCTCCTCCTAAAGCCCTATGGTATATGTCTACCATATTGTTTGAACTCCGATCTTTGAGCGTAGTTCTTCAAATTTTACCCGCGCCAGAGACTTGGTGAAAATGTCTCCAAGCTGTTCCTCGGTTCGGATGAAATCAATCTTGATGAGCCCTCGATCTGCACATTCTCGGATGTAGTGGAATCTGATTTCTATGTGCTTGCTCCGGTCGTGCAAAACTGGATTTTTTATCAGGGAGATCGTAGCTTTGTTGTCCACGTATAGCATTGGTGGATAACTTTCTCTTCCGATGAGTTCTTCCATCAGTCGCGCAAGCCAGACCCCCTATGTTGTCGCCGTCAAAGCGGCAATGTATTCTGCTTCGTAGGAAGACAAAGCAACTACCTTTTGTTTTGTTGATTGCCAGCAGATCGCGCCGCCTGAGAGAAAGTAGATCATCCCGCTAGTGCTCTTACGATCATCAACATCACCGGCCATGTCACTATCACTGTAGCCGACCAGCTCAAGCTTCGTCTTTCCTTTCCCTGCGCTGTATCTCACACCCCAGCCTCTGGTTCCAGCCACATAGCGCAGGATGCGCTTGACAGCTACAAGATGCTCCTCCCGAGGTGCTTCCATGAATCTACTCACATATCCAACTGAGTAAGCAAGGTCAGGGCGTGTATTTACCAGATAGCGCAGGCTCCCGACAATGCTGCGGTAATTGGTGGCGTCGACTGTCGTTGTAGTGCCGGCCTTCCTTAGCTGAAGCCGGGCCTCCATTGGCGTCCTTGTAGGGTTACTCTCCGCAAGCCCAGTTGTGTCCAGCACCTTTTTCGCGTACGCACTTTGGCAGATGGTGATGCCGGCAGTACTCTATTGCACTTCGATGCCGAGGTAGTAGCTGAGTATGCCGAGATCGCTCATCTTGAAGTTCTTTGACATCTCCCTCTTGAACCTTTCGAGGACTTTCATGTCGCCTCCAGTGATTATGAGGTCGTCGACGTACACTCCCACAATCAGTCGCTGCTCACCGTGGCCGTGCGTGTACATGCCATGCTCAGAGGCACAGCGCTTGAACTTCAGTGACAGTAGGGTACTATCGAGCTTCGCGTTCCAGGCTCGTGATGCTTGCCGAAGCCCGTAGAGTGCCTTGTGCAGGCGCAGTACCTTACCTGGGTTGTCGTTGTCAGGAAGCCAGGTGGTTGTCGGACGTATACGGTCTTCTTCAGCTCTCCATTAAGGAAAGCGGACTTCACGTCCATGTGGTGGACCTCCCAAGAGCAATGTGGCGCGATTGCCAGCAAAAGGCGGACGAATTCTAACCTTGCCACTGGCTCAAACACCTCTTCGAAGTCCACTCCTTGCTTCTAGACGTAGCCCTTCGCTACCAAACGGTCCTTGTGCTTCACAACTTCTCCCTTTTCGTTGCGCTTCAGTTTGAAGACCCATTTGAGCCCTATGGCTCGGTGTCCCGGCGGCATATCCTCCTGCATTGCCTTCAGCCAGCACGGGTTTCTTTCTGCTTCGGAGAAGGTGTCCGGTTCATCTGCGCTGATGGCATGTAGTTCGGCCACCTCTTGTTCAAGTTCGCGAGCCGCCAGTCCAGGTGGTTCACCTCCTCCCACTAGGTCGTCCATCCTTCGGTACCTGGCCACCAGATCATCATCGTGATCGGCATCCAGCGTCGAATCCGCAGTTCGTGGTGTTGCGAACTCCACTGGTTCAGGAGATGCAGCTGCTGGCAGCGGGGACGGTTCTTGATGCTGGGCTCCTCCTTCTTCCGGCTCGGTGACGAGGTACTCCACCGTGAATTGATTTGGGTTGTGATCTTCTACGATCACGTCGTTCCACTGTCAGAAGGTGCTTTCGTCGAAGATGACGTCGCGAGACACGTGAGCTGGCGCCCCCGCAGGATCATAGAGTCTGTATGCCTTGCTCCTGGGTTCGTAGCCGATGAAGACGACTTTCAGCCCCCTGGGATCGAGCTTGGCGAGGTGGGGACGTGCTACCTTCATGTATGCAATACAGCCGAACACTCGGAGATGATGTACCGCTGGCTTCTTGTTGAACCAGGCCTCGTGTGGCGTCTTCTAGTCGAGACTTCGCGTTGGCGACCGATTGAGGAGATAGGCGGCCGTCATCACCGCCTCTCTCCAAAATCTCCCGGGCATCCCGACCGTCATCAGCAATGACCTCGCTGTCCCGACGATGGTCTGATTTTGGCGCTCCACCACTCCGTTCTGTTGGGGGGAGTAGGGCGCCGTTAGTTGCCGTTGCATGCCGAGCTCATCACAATACTTACCGAAGCTCTCTGAGGTGAATTCTCCACCTGGGTCAGTGCGTAGCACTCGCATCTTCTTCCCGCATTCGGCCTCCGCTCGCGCTTGAATGCGCTTAATCGCCTCTGCCGCCTCACTTTTTGCTTGCAGCAGGGTCAGCCACATAAAGCGGCTTTTGTCATCAACCAACAGGAGAAAAAAGGTCTTGCCGCCTGGGACCGCGGGCTTGATGGGCCCGCAGATATCGCCGTGCACGAGCTCCAATGGTTCATCGGCGCGGTAGGATGCCTGAGACGGAAAGGGAGTGCGTCTCTGTTTGCCGATGAGGCACCCGTCACACAGCTTGTTCACGCCTTTGATTGCCGGCAAACCGTGCACCATCTCCTCCCAGTGTAATTTTTGTAGAGCAGGAAAGTTTAAGTGCCCGTACCTTGCGTGCCACTTCCAAGATACCTCTTTGGTCTTAGCTGAGAGGCTGACCAGTTGCTCTATCTCCAACTCCAGGATATAAAGACGGTTTGTCATGCGCCGAACTTGCGTGAGCAGTCGTCGTCGCTCATCGCAGATTTTGAGTAGCCCGCGCTCGATGGTAATAAAGCAACCGGCCTCATCGAGTTGACCTAGGCTCACAAGATTAGCCTTGAGCCTCGGGATGAAGTAGACACCGGCCAGCTTGCGGTGCTCACCTCCCTTGCTGATGAATAGGATGGTGCCGCGCCCTTCGATCTCGACGACGGAGCCGTCGCCGAATTTCACCTTCCCGCGAATCCCCGGGTCGAGCTCGGAGAACGCAGATCTAGCCCCGGTCATATGGTTTGTTGCCCCTGTGTCGAGGACCCATCGCCGGTGCTCATGCTGCTCGTCCCTCTCGCCAATATGAGCGAACACTCGCTCCTCCTTCAGTTGAATTGACTCCTCAGCTGGTGCCTTTGCTACGCCCAGCTGGAGCTCTTCCTCGGGTTCGCCGCTCACCAGAGGAGTAGTTACGCCGTCGTCGATTACCTCCACTTCCATGGATTTGGAATCGAAATTGGGGACTTCGGATAAGATCGCTTCACTTACCATGAAAAGAGCTGGCTCGTCCGCCACATGGGCCTTCTCGGCCTTCTCCTTGGTCCTGAGCTTGCTCCAGCAATTCTTGCTCAGGTGACCTCTCTTCCCACAGTTCGAGCACTAGATCGGCCCGACATTGATCCCCATCTTTCCCGCGCGTGCGCCAGCGAGATTTCCATGGCTTCTTACTGCCTTTGCGGCTGGAGGACCCATCGCTCTCGTCGGTGTTGTCGCGGAGCTTTAGGCGTGCAAGCCATTCCCTCCTCCGTGAGGAGTAGACGACCCTCCTTGTCGACAGCCGAAGCGGCATTCTTCTTTCGCTGCTCGACGTAACGTAGTCTTCCGGTCACCTCTTCCACCATCAGGTCGTTCACGTCAAGTAATGTCTCGATTGAAGTTCACGTCAAGTAATGTCTCGATTGAAGTTCACGTCAAGTAATGTCTCGATTGAAGTTCACGTCAAGTAATGTCTCGATTGTCAAGTTCGTTGAAGTTCACGTCAAGTAATGTCTCGATTGAAGTTCACGTCAAGTAATGTCTCGATTGAAGTTCACGTCAAGTAATGTCTCGATTGAAGTTCACGTCAAGTAATGTCTCGATTGAAGTTCACGTCAAGTAATGTCTCGATTGAAGTTCACGTCAAGTAATGTCTCGATTGAAGTTCACGTCAAGTAATGTCTCGATTGAAGTTCACGTCAAGTAATGTCTCGATTGAAGTTCACGTCAAGTAATGTCTCGATTGAAGTTCACGTCAAGTAATGTCTCGATTGAAGTTCACGTCAAGTAATGTCTCGATTGAATGTTCACGTCAAGTAATGTCTCGATTGAAGTTCACGTCAAGTAATGTCTCGATTGAAGTTCACGTCAAGTAATGTCTCGATTGAAGTTCACGTCAAGTAATGTCTCGATTGAAGTTCACGTCAAGTAATGTCTCGATTGAAGTTCACGTCAAGTAATGTCTCGATTGAAGTTCACGTCAAGTAATGTCTCGATTGAAGTTCACGTCAACGTCAAGTAATGTCTCGATTGAAGTTCACGTCAAGTAATGTCTCGATTGAAGTTCACGTCAAGTAATGTCTCGATTGAAGTTCACGTCAAGTAATGTCTCGATTGAAGTTCACGTCAAGTAATGTCTCGATTGAAGTTCACGTCAAGTAATGTCTCGATTGAAGTTCACGTCAAGTAATGTCTCGATTGAAGTTCACGTCAAGTAATGTCTCGATTGAAGTTCACGTCAAGTAATGTCTCGATTGAAGTTCACGTCAAGTAATGTCTCGATTGAAGTTCACGTCAAGTAATGTCTCGATTGAAGTTCACGTCAAGTAATGTCTCGATTGAAGTTCACGTCAAGTAATGTCTCGATTGAAGTTCACGTCAAGTAATGTCTCGATTGAAGTTCACGTCAAGTAATGTCTCGATTGAAGTTCACGTCAAGTAATGTCTCGATTGAAGTTCACGATTGAAGTTCACGTCAAGTAATGTCTCGATTGAAGTTCACGTCAAGTAATGTCTCGATTGAAGTTCACGTCAAGTAATGTCTCGATTGAAGTTCACGTCAAGTAATGTCTCGATTGAAGTTCACGTCAAGTAATGTCTCGATTGAAGTTCACGTCAAGTAATGTCTCGATTGATTGAAGTTCACGTCAAGTAATGTCTCGATTGAAGTTCACGTCAAGTAAAGTCTCGATTGAAGTTCACGTCAAGTAATGTCTCGATTGAAGTTCACGTCAAGTAATGTCTCGATTGAAGTTCACGTCAAGTAAGTGTCTCGATTGAATTGAAGTTCACGTCAAGTAATGTCTCGATTGAAGTTCACGTCAAGTAATGTCTCGATTGAAGTTCACGTCAAGTAATGTCTCGATTGAAGTTCACGTCAAGTAATGTCTCGATTGAAGTTCACGTCAAGTAATGTCTCGATTGAAGTTCACGTCAAGTAATGTCTCGATTGAAGTTCACGTCAAGTCTCGATTGAAGTTCACGTCAAGTAATGTCTCGATTGAAGTTCTCGTCAAGAAGTTCTCGATTGAAGTTCAAGTAATGTCTCGATTGAAGTTCACGTCAAGTAATGTCTCGATTGAAGTTCACGTCAAGTAATGTCTCGATTGAAGTTTCACGTCAAGTAATGTCTCGATTGAAGTTCACGTCAAGTAATGTCTCGATTGAAGTTCACGTCAAGTAATGTCTCGATTGATTGAAGTTCACGTCAAGTAATGTCTCGATTGAAGTTCACGTCAAGTAATGTCTCGATTGAAGTTCACGTCAAGTAATGTCTCGATTGAAGTTCACGTCAAGTAATGTCTCGATTGAAGTTCACGTCAAGTAATGTCTCGATTGAAGTTCACGTCAAGTAATGTCTCGATTGAAGTTCACGTCAAGTAATGTCTCGATTGAAGTTCACGTCAAGTAATGTCTCGATTGAAGTTCACGTCAAGTAATGTCTCGATTGAAGTTCACGTCAAGTAATGTCTCGATTGAAGTTCACGTCAAGTAATGTCTCGATTGAGTTCACGTCAAGTAATGTCTCGATTGAAGTTCACGTCAAGTAATGTCTCGATTGAAGTTCACGTCAAGTAATGTCTCGATTGAAGTTCACGTCAAGTAATGTCTCGATTGAAGTTCACGTCAAGTAATGTCTCGATTAGCTGCTCGATGTTGTATTCTCGCACCCGTTGCACACCAACCCGACGGGATCTAATTCCTTCCCGTGCGGTGCGCTTGGTGGAGAGAGACGCCAGCATGGAGGGGTGAGCGAGCCTGCTCGAGATGGACCCCACGATGTGAGTATTTTTGCCTTTGCATTTTCTTCTACTTGAACCTGAGACCTGTGTGTTATTAAGTCGACACTCTAACCACTTGAGCTATTCAACTTGATGTTAATAAAGTTGGCTCCTTCGGAATGATATACCACCGATGGAATAAACCAGGCTCTGATACCACTTGTTGGCTTCTGGCAATTGGGAGAAGCGTCGACGAAAAAACAACGGCGGAAGAAAAATAAAAAAAAATAAAGGAGAGAGAGATTTTGCTGAAGACTCGATACGATTTTTTATTTGATTCAGTTGACGGTATTTAAATAACAAATCTATCCTAAAAATGGAAAGAAGTGGAAAGCTAATTTAAAGGCCTTCCACTGGACGTGGACTTCCCACTACTTTCATTGTGTGGGTTGAATAGAAAACACGTTACCTAAAACCTAGGAATGAATTTTTAACCTAGGGATTAACCTAACAAATTGCTTTTCCGGCCATTGGGCTCTTTGTCTTTGAACTCGGGCTCTCTGTTTTTTGGTTGTTCATCCCCCTTTGATTTTCTCGTCTCTGATACTATGATTTCGCCAAATCTGCTGCGTATCACCTTATTTCCAACGACTTCCACTATCTCACGACTACCGCCTTCATCTTTCGCGCCGCCGTCTCCTTTTGTGTTTGGCTCTTCGTTTTGAGCCATCTAGAGGATGCCTCCACTTGTTGCGTCATCCAGGGCTAGATTGATGGTCTCTTCCACCTTTTCTTTGGCTCGACAGTCCCTCGCATAGTGACCCATTCTGCCACAATTGTAATATTTTTCAGAGTTACAATTATTTGTGTAATGGCCATATTTCTGACATTTGAAGCACTGGATGTTGGGATTGTATCCTTGACCGCGCCCTTGAATACGTCCTCTTCCATGCCAAATTTCTTGGCTCGATAGTCTCTTCTCCTGGTAGTATTCTTCATGACTATTGCCTTGACCAGCTCGACCCTTCCCGCGACTTCCGCTATCTCTACCTCGAAAATTTTGTGAGTAGAGTACTTTTCCATCTTTTATAGTTGTCTTCGTCTGAAGCGCTTGATCGAGTGGTTCCTCCTTCTTTTTCTTACGTTGCTCGTGTGCCTCGAGAGAACCTGCAAGCTCATCGACTGTGAACTTCGTCAGATCTTTCGATTCCTCTATTGCACAAACAACATTCTCGAAGTTATCTGTTAACGACCTCAAGATTTTCTCCACAACTCGCGTTTCGGGTAACATTTCTCCGTTCTGATTTAGCTAATTCGCCACGGTTTGTTCACGAGTCATGTAGTCAGATACATTTTCTGACTTCTTCATCTTCATGCTCTCCAACTCGCCACGCAGAGTCTGGAGACACACCTGCTTGACTCGGTCGGTTCCTTTAAACACCTTTTCTAGAGTGTCTCACGCTTCTTTTGAAGTAGTTGCCCTTGCAATCTTCTCAAAGCCCGACTCGTCAACAGCTTGGAACAGCATGTATAATACTGCCTTATCCTTTGACCGTAATTCCTTCAACGCCTTATTTTGCGCCACCGTGTAACCCGCGGTATCAAACGGTTCTTCGAAACCGTCTTCGATCACCTCCCATGCATCTTGCGAATCGAGAAGAGCTTTCATTTGGATGCTCCAATTCTCGTAGTTCGTCTTCTTCAAACGTGGTAGCGGCATTTGTCCCATCATGTTCGCCATCGGCTATGATACCAATTTGTTGAAATTGAAACCGCTCTAATACCAATTTGTCAAAAAAAATAAACGCCGCTCTAATACCAACTTGTAGAAAAAATAGACGCTCGCTCTGAATCTAACTCGTTTAGATAACTCACATGAAAACTATGAAAGGGTGTCGAGAGGGGAGAGAGACAAGGAGACAAGGAATTCTGAAAAGCCTTTTACTATTGCTCTGTACTTCTTTCTCTACACTTGCTCTTTTGCTCTCTACTTACTTTAATGAAAACAAGTTAATTTATAGGTTTACTCAAGCGTAAATATGGCCATCAGAATGCCATCATTTTCTCACCCATGAACCCACTCTCTCCTAAATTAATTACTTGCCTTTCATTTTTTTCTTTTGACCTTTCTCTTTTACGACTCAGTTTCAAAAGCTTACTCAAATTAACAAAATTAAAAACTACCTTTTTTTCATTTAAGTTTATTCCCAACAGCGACATGGAAGTTCTTGGAAGTTTCAAGAGAGAGATGTCAAAGACCTTCAAGATGAGCGATCTCGGCATGCTCAGGTACTACCTCGGCATCGAAATGCAGCAGAGTACTGCCCGCATCACCATCTGTCAAGGTGCGTACGCGAAGAAGCTGCTGGACACAACTTAGCTAGCAGACAGTAACCCTACAAGGACGGCAATGGTGGCCCGAGTCCAGCTAAGGAAGGTCAGCACTATGTCGAAAGTCGACGCCACCAATTACTGTAGCATTTTCGGGAGTTTGTGTTATTTGGTAAACACACGCCCTGACCTTGCCTATTCCGTTGTATACATGAGTAGGTTTATGGAAGCACCTAGGGAGGAGCATTCCGTGGCTGTCAAGCGCATCCTGCGCTATGTGGCCGGAACCAGAGGCTAGGGCATGAGATACTGTGCAAGGAGAGGAAAGAAGAAGCTTGAGCTGGTCAACTACAATGATAGTGACATGGCCGGTGACGTTGATGAACGTAAGGACACCAGCGGGATGATTTACTTCCTCTCAAGCGGCGCGATCTGTTGGCAATCAATTAAACAGAAGGTAGTTACTCTGTCTTCTTGCGAAGCAGAGTACATTGACACTTCGACGACGGCCACATAGGGGGTCTGGCTAGCACGGCTGATGGAAGAACTCATCAGAAAAGAAGGCGATCCACCAATACTATACATGAACAACAAATCTACGATCTCCCTAATTAAAATTCCAGTTTTTCACGACTGGAGCAAGCACATAGAGATTAGGTTCTATTACATCCGGGAGTGTACAGATAGGGGGCTTATCAAGATTGACTTCATCCGATCAGAGGAACAGCTTGTAGACATCTTCACCAAGTCTCTAGCATGGGTAAAATTTGAGGAACTCAACTCAAAGATCGGAGTTCAAATAATAAGGTTGATATACCACACGTTTTAGGAGGAAATTGTTAGATAAAAACTTGTGGTTTTATTTATTTAGTTTATTCATGTTTTTTCTTAAATTAGTTAGTTGAATCATTTTTAGGCAATTTGATTTTTAGGCGGCAAGTTTAGTTGGCCACTTCTGCCATTTTTATAATGTAAGTTTGTTTTAAATACTCCAATTAAATGAGAAACATCAGCAACAAAACACAAAGTTTTCGTTCCCTTGCTCCTGTTATTTTCGTGCGCTTTTTATTTTTTTTCCCTTCTTCCAACAATTTCTTCCTAGACGAAGAAAAAAAAATATCAAGTGGTATCAGAGGCAAGTTTATTAGCTCAATTGGTTAGAAAGTCATGCTAATAATGCACAGGTCCCAGGTTTCGGTGATGGAGACATCGACACTTGGCGGCGGCGTGGAGGAGTGCATGAGCCTGTCCGGGATTGGACCCCACGACCTGTGCATTTTCGTGCTTTGGTGCATTTTTTTTCTACCTTGAACCTGGGACCTGTGCATTATTAGCACCTTGGCTCTGATACCACTTGATGACAGAAAGCAAGAAAATAACAGAAGGCGCAAGAAAATAACAAAAGGAGCAAGGTAACAAAAGCTTTGGGTTTTGATGTTTCTCATTTGATTGGAGTATTTAAAACAAACTTACATTTTAAAAATGACCGAAGTGAAGTGGATAACTAAACTTGCGCCTAAACATGGCCCAAATGGACCGCCAAAAATATGCTACTCCATTGGACATGTATGCGTCAAATTGTCTAAAAAAGATTCAACTAACTAATTTAAGAAAAAACGTGAATAAACTAAATAAAGAAAACCACAGGCTTTTATCTAACAGAAGGAACTTCTTGACGGCAGAGATCTCATCCACCACGTTGCCTAATGAACGGACGCCGCTAACAATCGTCGTCAACTTCATTGAAAAGTCATCTATTGAGTCACCGTCCTTCATGCAGAAAGCCTCAAACTCACTGTTCATGGTCTGCACCTTTGCTTCCTTGACACATTCCACACCTACATGCATTGTTTTCAGTGCCTCCCATGCTGTCTTTTCTGAGTCCTTCTTTGCCAACATGAGAAGGACGTCCTCTGGGACTGCTTGCTAGATAGCAGCAAGAGCCATCCTGTCCTTACACTCCTCAACGTCACCATGTTTGACGACGTCCCACACGCCTTGTGCCTGTAAGTTAACATGCGTCTTTATCGACTATGATGGGTAGTTACTCTTCGTGAGTAACAGGTACTGGAGCGTTACGCTCCCCTCCCTTCCCTAAGACTCCAGTCCCTGTTGGAGTTTTCTTGTCTCTCCCCCTTCAGTCCTCAGTTTTTCCCCTCCTGTCACTCAGGATGGATTGGATGCATGGTTGCGGTTACCTCCAGTTGAAGAGACTTGGTTTCGCCTTGTGTCTTGAGACTGTTCATTGCTCAGATCGAATGGTCGTTTGGCCATAGCGTAGGCCATGGAGAGGTCTTCTATGTCATATTCATATAGTTTTGACTTCGCTCATGGCTTTAGTCCTTCTGTGAACTGGAAGATCTTATCTAGCTCGGATATCTGTCAGATGTCTAACATGAGTAACGAGAATTGTTTGACATACTCTCGGATGCTACCAGTGTGTTTAAGATCTCGTAACTTCCTTCTAGCCATGAACTCGACATTTCGTGGGAAGAATTGAGAATGAAGCTCCTGCTTTAGTCTTTCCCAAGTGTCTATTATGCATTGGCCCTCTTGTATGTCTACATACTTTGACCACCACCACCACAATTTCGCATCTTCAGCTAGATGCATGGAAGCCAAGGTGATCTTTTCTTCCTCTGTCTCGGTGTCAGTCGCTTTAAAGTACTTCTCAAGGTTGATGATGTAATTCTCTAGGGCATTGTCATCTCGAGCCCTAGAGAAGGGCTTGGGCTCTAGAACTTTGACCTTGTTGGGTCACATTGTCCTCCAGGTAGGGGTTTGGATTCTCCACTGCCCTTACAACAACTTTTAATCTGGCGTTTATATCCGCCATTTCTGCCCTAACTACGTTGAAGATTTGAAACATTGCTTTCTGGGAGCTATCTAACCCATCTAACCGACCCATTATTATGTGAACGGCGAGGGTCTTGTTAGTGAGTTCTTTCACCCGCTTGTCTAGATATTGAATACTGTCGGGGACTCCTTGCAAGTATTGCATCTGTTCTTCTATGTTGAATAGTCAATCGATGTGGGACTTATTCAACTGTTTGATCGTAGCCATGTCTATCGGGTCACTTTTAGAGCCAACTAAGCTCTAATACCAACTATCACAATCGCCTTTTTCTTGGCAGTAGATTTAGCGATTGTGCGGCACTCACTCTCAACACTAAATGAGTCAAGCCAACTTCGGATCGCATCGCCTGCGGCTGGACAACGTATGCTCAAGCCTTAGGCTCCAATTTAAGAAGAAGGTTTTGGAAAACGGGGGTAGAGAGATTCTGAAAAGAGAGTTTTAAAGCAAGATTGAGTGAGAGATTGAAAATGGTGTGATATAGCATGCAAACAAAAGACAACAACAATGACTTAAAGAATATATAACTTTTCGGGTATGGAGAATTTGACAACTGATCATATTCCCCTATAGTAAATTTTGAGGCATTTCATGTCTACGAGGCGTAGACATGATTTTATCGAAATATCATACTCCTAGAAAAAGCAAGAAGGAAATTATACAACATGAAAGCAGTAAAGGAAAGCGATAAAGTAATACAAGGCAAGGGTTTCGGCATGTAACCGACATGCGGCCATGGGCAACACACCTTGGACAAGCATGACCGTGACACGTAGCACCCCTCCCCACTTAACACATGTCCCAGTTTCTGCCAGGCGTGTATCCGTCTTCTTCCTCAATGTTGCACGATTCCAAAATTTCCTTCTTTTTTTTTTTTTCTTATTTCTTTGTATATTTGTATCATTTTCTATGTAATTCAACTAGATTCGTCATCTATAACTAAGTTATAGAGTTTTAATTATCTTTCCATAAAAACTAATTATATCAATAAAATTAGTCCAAAAAGAGCTCAAAACGGTAAAACTCTCCGTTCGTGGCATTCACCGTAAACCCTCTTTTCAGTATGATTCTCCTTTTAGTATCTTCATAACAGTTGTGTGAAATTCTTTCTAGAACAACATACTAAATTTCAAAACTTAGTTTAGTCGAAAACTCGCGATTTTGGAGAAACAACGAGAACAAAAATTTGAAACTCTCACTTCTCAATCTTCCTTGATTTTTTGATGGTTTTAGACCATTCAAATATCTTAATTGAATGTCCTCATGGTTGGTAAGTTTTCTAAAGAATGTTTCGCCAAAATTCAACTCTTGGTGCCATGAAACTTGATTTATTTCTAAAATTTAGTGAATTGGTGACGGGAGCAACCTAAATAGAGTTCATAACCAAACTTAACCTAAACCTCTGTTTTTAAGTTGAGTTGGATTATGTTGTCACGTTTTTTCAAAATTATTTTAAAGAATTCTACTTATCCATAATACATAGTACATTAATAATTGAAATCTCACGATACATGTTCAAATATTAAACATTTACAAGTCATAATGTATCACTAACATCGATGACAGACGTTAAATATTCTTGATCATCTTAAAAGTAAGATAGGATTTGGTTGGATTGTAATGTTACTTTTAGGTTTGGTTGTGTTGATCCGACCAAAAAAATGTCAATCAGCAAACCGAACCGAATTTTCGGTTTTTAAAAAATTCAACCCAACCGAAATCGAAAAAAATCTAATCTAACTCAACCTTTATAATTTGAGTTGAGTAGTCTGAATTAATCAAGTTATCGAGTCATATGAACTATCGACCTTCTAAAATTGGATCCAAGCATGAACCAATGCAAATCAAACCTAATGGCAAGTAGTCCTTTAATCCAAGCCCATTACTTGTAGGTTTGTAGTTATATCCAACATAGCCCAATCACTCTTCCTCTAGGCTTAAAGGTCCAAGACTAAGAAGCTTGAAGAGGTCAAGATCCAACATTTGGACACCCTAAGGGCCCAAAGAAGCCCATATGGGCCTTTGGGCATTTGTATGGACCTTTGATCTTATATTTTTGGACCCAAATTCCCAAAACCCTAAAATTAAACTATTTTAGGCCTTTTCTTTTCTTTTAAAGTTAAATTTGAAACCTTTTGCTAATTAAAAAAATAAAAGAAAAATACAGAAATTTGCATTTAATTGGGTTTCAAATTTATTAATAAATATATTATTTGTTCTTCTAATAAATCTTAAATTTAGTACTTAAATATTTTTTATTATACATTTTCTAAAAAAAAATTATGAGTGTTTCGATATAAATGGTAGAAACGTGCATAGTGTATTTTCTTACATGAAAATTATTATTATTACCATTTAATTAATTTTGATAATAATTATTTTTATGTATATAAAAATGAAATGAGTTCGTATATTCAATAGTCATTACCTATTATTATAAACATAATATAGATTTACTACATAACATTAGTATATAATAACGTTAACTAGGCCCTAATGTTGTCGACATTTACTATGCAAGGACTTGGATGGATGAGGATCTATCTAGTGTAGATTAGTAGGGTCATTCCCCAGGATTTAGACTACAAAGAAAGTAAATTGTGTTTAGAGGCGAACATGCCTAAATAGGCCGAGTATGCATTGATACTTCTAAGATATGAATTTCTAAGGGGTTCTTCCAAAAAAAATGATTAAGGTTGTGCTATGAGATGACTTACGTACCAAGGTTCACTCCTGTAGCAGTACAAAAAAAAAATTCTCTGGCGAGGGGATAGTGATCTCGTGATCTAAAACCGCCCATGTCTCTACAAAAGTTTCCCCCCTCAACACTTCAACCATCCAAGCGTTTCCTTCCACTTGAGGGAAATTGAGTGCATAAAGGAATAAGGACGACGAACAATTTTTCCTCGGAGCGCGGCGGTCGCTGAGGGTCTATGTCCAATTCAATGCTTGACAAAGGACAAGTCACATAGTGTGGAAAGCGACCAACGATTTTGAGCATACAAAACGGTAAGTCTGGTCGTGGTTTAACTTTGATTTTATGAAGAATTTGTGATGTTGAAACTCAATATTGTAGGTGCATAAAAGTGGTTTCGGAGTCACAAGCGAGGGAGATAAGTAGACAGAGGGTCATGGTGGCCGGATTCAAATGGAGGAACGTCAGATAGAGGCGCCAAAAAGAATCTAGAGGAGAGAGAAAATCAGGTGAGAAAACGAGAGAGTCGGGCAAGGAAGAAGATATCCACGGGTCTAGAGTTGGGTTAGGATTTGGAGCAACTAAACTTCAGTACGCCAAGCTCAGAACTTAGGAGCCTAGTGTACAGCCCACGAGAAGCCTCGCCCCAGCCGAAGTTACCGCTCCGATCGGACATAAACTTCAGGGCCCCCATACAAGGGTTGTCTATGTTTTCTGACGACGACTTTTTGGTTTCCGCCCCCTTTGATTTCGATTCTGAGTCTACGTCTAATGCAGCAGCTTGAAAGGCTTGCAGGATCGTCTTCTTGGGGCACTCGTATACTTTGTGGTTTCCTCTATATAGGAAACAGAAGGGAGGTGGCCAGTTGAAGTAAGTTTGGTTGTAGGGCCCTTGGCCTAGGACTTCGTTTCTTTGTTGGGGTTGTCCTTGTTCGGTCCCTCGGGCTCTTTGATATATTGTTGCGTGTAACAACGGTTAAAAATAAAAAGTAAAATAATAATGATAATGATGATAAATAAATAAAATTACTTAATTAATAATAATAATAATAATAAAAGATAATTGATCACCAACTTTCACAACTCCTCCCCTAAAATACTACAACAAATTGAGACGAAAACATTTTCTTTCTATTTCTTTTTGCGTTATGGTTTTAGTTCCAAATTATCATTTGATGAGTACTCATATTTTACATCTTCCTTTTCTTTTATGGAATGATATTAATTTTGTTACAATTATTTAGCTTTGAGTTAGAAAATAAATGTCAAGAATTATTTAGCTTTAAATTATTAGTCAAATATAACAAACATATATACATATTACAAGACTTTACTCATGCGGTATCTAATGTCCACATGAAGTCTAACACAAGGACCATTGTAGAATTTAGAGAAATAGTTTTGGAGAAGTTTGAACTTGAAATTGATGTCATGGGTGTCACAATCTATAATACGATTGTGCCCCGAGTAAGTCATCGTCTCGATGACTAAGTTAAGTGGGGGAGAATGTCACAACCATACTATGAAGAGAGTAGGTTGTGACCCTCACGGTGCGACAAGCAAAGTGGCGTCCCTCAAGAGACGCCCATCCGGCCATAGGCGGGCCAACATAGAAGAGTGCCATGATGCGATCGAGGAGGACGATGCATCATCCAACACACCACCACGCTAAGTGGGCATTGCATTAAAAGACAAGTTGAGACATAAGCAAGACAAAGACATCAGAATAGACATGAGGGACAAAGATAGGCTTGTTGAAGGGCCGGGTAGGGCCCCGGGCCTTAACCTCGAAAGTCGGGGTTCCAGAAAGAATTTGGTCATGCGGTTCGGGAGTTAAGTCCGTCCATATGAAATATGAATGCTCGCCAAATTTGATGTCAATCGGACATCGGACGGACAATGCACGACACCGTATGACCGTTCACAAAAATCATGTCTACTCCTGGTAGATTGAAAATGGCTCAGAATGTACTATAGGGGGTACCATGGTGTTAGCACTCCACCACCCCTGGGCCCTGTGGCCTAAGTGAGCTACCTTGTGGCACATACGTGTGTCACAGTGTGGGCGAACGTGCCGAGACGAGTGTCTCGGACGACTTCCTTTGAAATGGGTTTTTCAAGGACAGTATCGGGCGGCACGGGTGTGCCGGTATTGCGCCCCAGCCCGTGTGTCGGAGGTTGCTACATACACCCGCTATCCGGTACGGTATTCGTAAATGACTCGACATTGGCACGTGAGGGCCTATGCCTCGATATAGCTCGAATGGATGGATGTTCGGGAAGTCCCGATGAGATGAAAGACACGCGGGCCCATTCTCGATGACATGACCGAGCGAGTCATGATGGCCGACGACATCCCGAGACTCGGGATGGCGTCAAGACATATGGACCCTGTCGATGGGGATCGAGATGACAAGACAAGATGCGACGTTGCATTGAGAGACCTTGGCCCGAGAAGAGGCAAGGTCGAGCCGGATGACTTGGCCTAGTGTAGAGGCAAGCCGGTTGTGTCGCAGACGATTGAACATGCACGTACAGACGGCGTGTGTTGTTGGACAAGCTTGGATTCCGCACAAGCGATGTTCAATGGGCGAAGACAAACATCGCCTAAGGTCCGACGAAGCCACAAAGCCGGGGCGAAAAATATATATGGGGCTTAATTCTCCTTAAGGCTAGTCGTGGTCATGTCAGGATCACGACGCCGCACGGTAAAAAATGTAGGACCGTGACAATTGGTATCAGAGCCACACTTTGTGTGTCTAGTCGGACAATACAGTCAAGAGAAATGAATCCAAGAGTTGATCGAAGACCTTACAAGTGTGTCAAGAGTGCCCGAGTAGGCAGGACAGTTGCCGGTCAGAATTATAATGAGTTGGGGGCTGAAGCCAAGACTACCCGAAGTTCATTAGTGTCGTGTGTCGACACTTCATCATGTGGAGATCTACCCGTCATAGAAAAAACAAGCTCACTTGCCAAGTGCTTGTAGTTTGAAAGTTGGCAAGATAAATCAAACAGTGAGTGCACCATGTCGGTGCCTTCCAAAGAACCACTCACATAAGAGGAATAATGTTAGTGGTTACAAGCAGAAAAGTTGAGAGTCGAGAAAAGACAAGCGTCAGCCAAGTGCAAAAATTGAGTACAATGCAAGTCCTTATGGGAGGACGATCTTGCTGCACAGAGGCAGCCGAGTGCAAGTGGGGGAGAGCCCGAATCATTAGGCCTCTCACCCCGTAAAGATGCTCCAATATGCGAGTACACATATTCCTTGAGTCATCACCTTGTGCCTAAGGTTGATGACTCCACAAGAGTTGTCAAGATCAGTATCCGCTCGAGAAGTGAGCATCAAGCTGGAAGTGAACATACAAAAGATGAAGCTGCGAAGAAGACGAGGAGAAGTGTCAATGCAACAATAGCCACAATAAGGTGACAAATTACAAAGAGTTGGCCGAGAGGTAACGCCAACAACTGAAGAGGAATGTCAAGAAGTTTGACCTTACTCAATAGAAGAAGTGGCCGCGACAATGTCGTGGTTGGGCTTGCGAGCCCCACCTCGAGAGGTGCATCAGTTCATACGACTCAGAGGATAATCACATTGAGGCCAAGTTGGCCACGATGGGGCAAGGTGCCCCTTAGAAAGTCCATAGTTGTCTGGTGTGTGTCTGCAGAGATAGTCTGCCTCACCCACAGCTATGGCAAACACTGAATAGCCACGTCTACGTTGCGAGTCTCAGTGGCCGAGTCCAAGATGGGCGAACAACAGAATAGGTCCGAAGAGGGATAACAGTAAACAATAGTGGCAAGCCAATGTTGAGGCAAGTTCACCCAACAACTGACCAAGTCAAGAGTCAGATCGTGGTGCCATATGACAAAAGAGAAGTCTAAAGCATCCACTCGAACTTGTCCTCAAGTTGACGGAAGACGTCAGCAAGATGAGCATTTCTAACAAAAGATAGTCAGGTGCTCAATAGTGTTACAAAACACAAATAGATTCAATGAGTCGAGTCAACAACAGACAGAGAGTTCGTTTCATCATCGGGACGATGCCGAAATTGAGTGGGGGAGAATTTCACAATCAGTGGGGCGAATGCGCCCGAGAAAGTCATCGAGAACGATGACTAAATTAAGTGGGGGAGAATGTCACAATCTATAATGTGATTGTGCCCCGAGTAAGTCATCGAGGACGATGACTAAGTTAAGTGGGGGAGAATGTCACAACCATACTATGAAGAGAGTAGGTTGTGACCCTCACGGTGCGACAAGCAAAGTGGCGTCCCTCAAGAGACGCCCATCCGGCCATAGGCGGACCAACATAGAAGAGTGCCATGATGCGATCGAGGAGGACGATTTATCATCCAACATACCACCACGCTAAGTGGGCATTGCATTAAAAGACAAGTTGAGACATAAGCAAGACAAAGACATCAGAATAGACATGAGGGACAAAGATAGGCTTGTTGAAGGGCCGGAAAGGGCCCCGGGCCTTAACCTCGAAAGTCGGGGTTCCAGAAGGAATTTGATCATGCAGTTCGGGAGTTAAGTCTGTCCATATGAAATATGAATGCTCGCCAAATTTGATGTCAATCGGACATCGGACGGACAATGCACGACACCGTATGACCGTTCACAAAAATCATGTCTACCCCTAGTAGATTGAAAATGGCTCAGAATGTACTATAGGGGGTACCATGGTGTTATCTCTCCACCACCCCTGGGCCCTGTGGCCTAAGTGAGCTACCCTGTGGCACATACGTGTGTCACAGTGTGGGCGAGCGTGTCGAGACGAGTGTCTCGAGCGACTTCCTTTGAAATGGATTTTTCAAGGACAGTACCGGGCGACATGGGTGTGCCGGTATTGCGCCCCAGCCCGTGTGTCGGAGGTTGCTACATACACCCGCTATCCGGTACGGTATTCTTAAATGACTCGGCATGGGCACGTGACGGCCTATGCCTCGATATAGCCCAGATGGATGGATGTTCGGGAAGTCCCGATGAGATGAAAGACACACGGGCCCATTCTCGATGACATGACCGAGCGAGTCATGATGCCCGACGACATCCCGAGACTCGGGATGGCGTCAAGACATATGGACCCTGTCGATGGGGATCGAGATGACAAGACAAGATGCGACGTTGCATTGAGAGACCTTGGCCCAAGAAGAGGCAAGGTCGAGCCGGATGACTTGGCCTAGTGTAGAGGCAAGCCGGTTGTGTCACAGACGATTGAACATGCACGTGCAGGCGGCGTGTGTGGTTGGACAAGCTTGGATTCCGCACAAGCGATGTTCAATGGGCGAAGACAAACATCGCCTAAGGTCCGACGAAGCCACAAAGCTGGGGCGAAAAATATATATGGGGCTTAACTCTCCTTAAGGCTGGTCGTGGTCGTGTCAGGATCACGACGCCGCACAGTCAATAATGTAGGACCGTGACAATGAGCTCACATAGGTTGACTTGGATTTTAAAGGACAAAATCGAACTTTCATTGAGGATAAATTGGTGATACCATCTTAACCTAATTAATTAAGTGACCTTAGTGTTGTAGTTAGATATATTGAATGATGTATGATGGTGCATGCCTCGTGGCCCCTAGATGCACCATATTATTTTATGCTATGCTTATGTGCTCCATGTGTTGACATATGATGTTATGCTAGGAATGCATGTGATTTTATGCTATGTTATGAATGAAATGAAATGTCATGTATGTCATGTTATGTCTTGCCATGTAAAGTTATGTGATCGATTATGTGATGACTATCATGTATACATAACGCATATATGTTATATCTCATGGATGAAAGGAGAAAAGGAATGATATTAATGCTATGTTATGAATGTAAACCATGGGGAACTCATACATGTATGTACATCATGTGTATCGAGATACTTCCCCGTTATGTTATGCTAGTACGGACATATACATTCGATATTTATGTTTGTCATGATATCATGCGAGTCTTTCCTTTTTTATGGCATCTGGTGACGTGTAATGTGTTGTGTCTGACCAAACCAGGCCTAAGGAGCTCGTATACGAGCCTGCTTGGTGGGTCCATGGTGCGTGTGTGGGCCGTGTGTGGGGAAGTACCACACATCTAACCCTACCTGTAACTTGAAAGAGTCCAAGGTCATGTTATAGTTTTAAAAGATAGGTCTCATTCATGTTATGTGTGTGATTTCATTACTAACCCCAATAGTGGGGTGACTTACCGAGTGTTTCTTAAAATACTCAAGTCACGTGCTACTGTTATATTTTTCATGTTAAAAGACTACGTTATTTCAAATTAGATGGGTAAGTCCATGACTTCAATTTAAAAATGTTTTATTTTAAATTTCCGCATATGTTATTTAAAACATGCATGTGGTGACGTTAATAATTTAGGCAAGAAAATTAGGGGGATTACAGAGTGCCTCTGCTCGAGGAGGTTTGGCTTCACCTTACATCTTGGGATTGTTCCTTACTCGGGTCGAACAATCGTTCAACTGTAGCATAGGCCGTGGAGAGGCCTTGTACTCTCTATTCGTATAATTTGGACTTTTCTCATGGCTTCAATCCTTCTAGGAAGTGGAAGACCTTGTCCTTCTCAAACATATCTCGGATGTCCAACATTAGCACCGAGAATTGTTTGACATAATTTCGAATGTTTTTCGTGTGTTTGAGCTCTCGTAGTTTCCTTCTGACCAAGATTTCGATATTTTCTGGGAAGAATTGGGATCGAAGTTCCTATTTTAGTCTTTACCAAGTATCTATTGTGCATTGGCCTCTTTAATGTCCATGTACCTAGACCTTCAACACAGTTTTGCATCCTCAGCTAGAGGCATGGTAGCCAAGGTGACCTTTGCTTTCTTTGTTGTCGTGTTCGTCGCCCGGAAGTACTGCTCAAGGTAGAAGATGAAGTTCTCTAAAGCCTTAGCATCCCAAATCCCATAGAAGGGTTTGGGCTCTAGGACCTTGATCTTATTGAATTGAACTGCTACCCGTGTAGGGGTTTGATTTTCCACTGCTCTAATGGTTTGGTTTACTCTAGCACTTAGATTTGCCTTTTTTTCCCTGACCATGTCAAGGGCGGCTTTCTCATCTTCAAATAGCTCAATGATAATCTAAACAATCACTTTTTGGGAGCTGTGTAAACCATCGACTCGCTCCTATTAGGGCAGTAGAGCTCATTGAGCTGTCTCCTCGGTCAAGGCCATCAGTCTTTGTGGATTTGCTTTTAGGTTGTACACTCGGTACATTAGTTCTTGAATGGGCAGCCCATCCAATCGACCTATTACTACATCCACCATGTTGGTCTTGTCAGCGAGCTCTTTCACCCGCTCGTCCAAGTATCAAATACTATCAGGGGCTAATCACAAGTATTGCATCTATTCTTCAAAGTCAGCTAGTCGGTCGACGTGGGACTTATTCAAATGCTTGGTCATAGACGTGTTTACTGGATCACTTTTGGAGCCAACTCGACTTTGATACCAACTGTCACAATCACACTCTTACGAGACATTTGCTAGTGATGGCGCAGTATTAACTCTCACCACTATGTGAGTCAACCAACTCGAAATCATGTCACCTTTGGCCAGACGATGTATACCCAGGTCTATGTCCCCGCTTTAAGAAGAAAGTTTTAGAAAATTGGGGTAGTGATAGATTTTAGGAAGAGAGTTTGAAAAGAAGATTGAGAGAAATGAAGAAAGTAATGTTATAAGCTACCAAGCAAAAAATGCAACACAACTGCTTATATAACATAAAAATTTAGGTAGGAAGAATTGACGACTAGTCGCACCCTCTATAGTACATTATGAGGTATTTCAGGTCTACCAAGTGTAGACGTGCTTATGCCGAAATATCATACACTTAGAAAATACAAAAAGAAACTATACATCATGAAAGTGGTAAAGGAAAAAAGTAAAGTGATACAACACAAGACGTTTGGCATCCAACATGCATGTGACCATGAACAACACGTCTTGGACAAGCATGACCGTGACACTAAACATGAACGCCTCAAAATGTACTATAGGGGGACCAAGTAGTCATTAAACCTCCCCTGACCAAGTATTGTAATCTCTCTTGCCTACATGTTTTCATTTCAATTGACTTTCACATTGGTTTCTTTTAACTTGCTTTCAACAATTTTTCTTGCCCACGTTTTCTAAATTCTTTTCTTTCAAAACATGGCACGAAGTTCGATAATACATCCAAATTGTATGTATAATATTATTTTTATATAACTTACTTGTTCGCTAGGTTAGAACAAGTGTCGCACATTTGTTGTCTAATGAGAGTGTGATTGTTACACTCTAGAGTACACGATCATGGAATGGGTCATCCCAAAGTGTCAATCTCTTTGAATTTTGGAACTTTTAGTTTTGTTGAACTTGTTTTTAAACTCATTCCCAAGTTGCAAATAACTTTGAGCAAGATCAATTTTGTATTGATTATTTTTTATATTTTTTTATTTTTTTTTGGTAATAACACTATGTTACTACTACAATAGAGTCACTACTACAATAGAGTCACTACTACGTGGTGCCATATCTAATATGTGAAAAAAAAATCATTTAAAATACTTCACAAATAATGTCATTAACTTAAACGTTCATAAAATCCTTGCAAATAAAAAAATGAACATCAATAGAATAGCGAAAAGGAAATAGCAATAAGTTCAAAGTAACGAAAATTCCTTGACCTAACTAAAGGCTACAATTTAAAAAGAAATGCAACTATCTTGACTACGTTTACATGGCCTACGCAATGACTTTATCATCTGTAAAGGGGTGTCTTATCTTTACCTAAAAAGAAGTAGCACGTAGTTTTAGCATTTAAAAATACTATTAAGTAGCTCACCGTTGATGTTGTAAAATGCAATCCTATGCCATCATGATAGGATCTATCTTTTCATAAAAACATTATGAACTTGAACTCTATTTTCTAATTTTGGTGAATATTAGATGGGTAGTACTTTTCTATATACGGTCCATGCTCGCATGCATAGACCCACTAGACGGACGTATATGTACCCCTAGACTTGGTCTTCAGAAAGCACACGCTGGCACTGTCGAAGCTATAGAAGGAAAAAGAGTCGACATAATATCATGGCATACATAGATATTGTAATGTACACATCAAAATTAATCATAATGGGAAAGTATCATGATGCACATGATATACAAAAAATGGACGTGATATACACAATATCATGGCATACATAGATATCATATGATGCAAGGTATAACTCAATTTTTTGCCTGACATAACATTTTCATAAAAATATTTACATAATACTTTCATATCTTTCATAACTATGTAGATGTCTTTTTAATGTTTCGTAGGCATAGAGTGAACATCTTACATAGCTTGGATAACACATATATTAGCATAACTTGTAATCACAACATAACAGATATAATATCATATATATAACATAGCACACATCAAACAATCATAAAACATGACATATACAGGGGCCACAGAACACGAGTCGTTCGTACAACATGAAAGTCATCCAAATAGGTCAATAGGCTAGAATTACCAATGATTTCTGATGCTAGTTTGGATCTATCCCTTGAAATTAAGTCAATCTATATGGATCCATGACATTGGATTAGAACACATTAAAGTACTTAATTTGACTAATGGTCTCAAGTAATCATCTAATTTAACTTGAGAAACCTTAAATTGACCGACCGTGGTCGTACTAACTCCAACATTTTGAGTTACATAAAAAAATATCTCCAAGAGAGTAAAAAATATAGGAAAGGTCTAAAAAGTTTGACCGGAATCGTATACGAGGAGCTAGGAGCTTACGTTTATATTTTAGGGAGTACTTCGGCTAAGGCCTACCACGTAAATGACTCACCCGTCGTAGGTTATGCATTTGTATGTTGTATGTTGGTACATGCTTGTGGATTCACACGTGTCATTAAATTATATGTTAGACTGTTATGCTTTAATACGAAAGCTTGTGAAACGTGAATATATGCTGCTTTAGTATTGATTTGACGTGCGATATAGTATGACATGATGTTGTGTATGGAATGCTTATGTGATGTTATGTTTCTTGAATTGTACAGTAAAATAGCATGACATGTATGACACAAAATTACGAACTACAGCACGGAATATAACCCCGTTAGAATTATGCATGATAGGAGAACTGAAAAATGAAAGACATTATAATATGAATGAAACTGATAGCGGGGTTATATTCATTAATGATAAAAGTTGAAATATTGGGGACCTCATGCATTATGTGTGCTCATGCGTTGGGGGATACCCATATTCCATCACGAGGGTACGGACGCGTACACCCAAGGGCAGGAGTACGATCGTTATGTTTTACATAGCGCTGCCGTGACGGTTACTAGTTCTAACGGGTGTCCAACCTAAAGAGCTCCCAGAGTATGCTCGCCCGACAAGGAAAGTGGCCCAGCGGTGTGCGAACTGACTGGTGAGTCCATACTCACACGTATGGGTTGTGTGTAGAGTATATGGTACACATCCAAATTACTCGTTAGGATAGCACCGTAGCAAGATACATTGAATGATAGGTCCCATCATCTCATTTGCATGTGATTGTTGCATAACCCCGATAGGGGGTCACTTACTGAGTATTCTAGAAATACTCAAGCCTCGTGCTACCACATTTTCAGATAATGGCAAGGCACCCATGTGAGATCGACGGCAACATCGCACATCTCGGGATTGTGGCATATGCATAGGATAGTTGTTTTCCATTCGTAGTATAGGTTAGTATAGGTTGAATTTCCGTTTGCATTATTATTATAGGTTAGTATAGGTTGAATGGTAATCGCATTAATAAACCATAGGTTAGTATAGGATGTTTAATTTAGGATTGTTTTTTCTTTCTTTCCCTTGTATTCGTTATTCAAGAGGTGATAAATGGCAAGAGGTTGCATTTATAATAAGAGTCCATTTAAAGTAAATTCTACATTAAATGTAGGGGTGCTAAGATAAAATTTAGCATTTAAGATATAGTAATGACTTTCGACTAAATAGAGAAATTTTAAGGTCGTTACATAAGTACGGTCATAATCTAGTCAGGTTTTAGAAGCTGGATGTTACACTTTTAAATTTATTCTATGCTATTTTTTCTCTCATAAATTCACTAAATAAACGATCATTAAACAATACATAGTATTCGTTGTCAATATGTATGAATCTATGTAGGCTTGATGAATAAAGATGAGACACGATCCTTGGTTTCTTGATCTTCAATAGTGTGCCCATCTCTATGTTGGTAGACTGTGTGAGAAATTCTAGCGACATTTAAAGCAATTTCAATGAAATCTTTAGAGATGATCGGTGAATAATTCAATGTTTGAATTTCATTCAATTTCTTCCACGACTCGATAATCAAATCATTTATATATCTTCGTGCTTCATAATCAGAGGCACCTGTGTCATTCATGTAACATTGGAGAGACTTAACAACTTCACCTCTCTCTGCTTCATCCTATGATTTAGAAAATTTTCATTATTATTGTTATTCGTCCACATGCTCGAAAATTAGGAAATTAATAACATGAAAAATTTTATTTTAAAAGAAATACCGATGATGAAGCTAACTCGTTGGTAAGACGAAAGATCATGGATGAATGTCGAATAATATCAGGATAGTCTTCCAAGTATTCCAAATCCTCTTTCATTATTGAGTCTGTAACAAAGACGTAAGCATGAACGAGAAGAAGAGATCCTGATACTGAAATCCATGCATTGTCTAAATACTCTTGGAATGTTGGCTTATAATTGGTGTAGTGCCATCTTGCCTCTATCAAGAACGTTTTGCATAAATCTATCCACTACAACATTTTAAATGTCGAAGGAGTTAGGGTTTCAGAATTTTTCGATTAGCATAAAATTAAATCGAATGAAAAAATATTTACCATTTTTCTTAAATATTGAATGACATTGACTCTATGATTCTTTACAGCATCGAAAGTCATATCGTTGATTGTGTTGTGGAGAGCAATAAAACAGATCTTCATGTAGTTAGACAATGAATCAATTGCGACAATATCCCATCTGAAAGTATCAACATATAATCAGTTGTTGAATAAAACCTAAATTTATTAATTATGATAACTTTGAACACAAATGGTTTGTCCTTGTAAAACTTTTTTATTTTTTCTTTTTTTGTTAAATTTGGTTCGATTTAGTGGGTAGAAGTTACCTCTCGACAACATCGGTGAAGAGTTCAAGTTCATTCAAAGTTTCATACACGTCATAAACATCGTCAATTATTGTTATTAATGAAGCAATTTTTGTAGACATTCTTCTAAGATATCCGAGATGAGGTTCGCATCCCATTCCCACCGACCAAAAGAAATTTGTCATCAATCTATCTCTTGCAAAATCGAGTTTTTGTTCGAGCTTAGTGCTCTTCCACCACCTTCATATATACCAAATAAACCATATTAGGTTCAATATTTAAAAAAGAATGAGGTGAAAAATAATATTAACTTAAAAGTTGTCTATGGAAAGACTTCTTAGATTATATTTTCTTTTTAAAATATTTTTTCAAAATTAAAAAAAAATACCTTTCAAATTGACCATTAAACTTATTACCTAGAGGCATATTTCAGGTCATCTTGATGTGTGGATTGGACAATATTGAAGTCTAACATGGCCAAATCTAACAACATGGGATTTGATTCGGGTTTTCTTCAATACAAATCGATGAACCATCTAACCTCCAATCTTGGCATTCTCCAATGAAGTGGGAGTTCGAGAGCATGCCTTACCATAATACAAATTATTTCATAAAACCACTCGATTTAAGGTATTTTGATAGATGTTGGATGGAAAAATGTCTCGCTTCATCCAAAAAGCTTTCACCTTTCATTCTAAAAAAGGAAGCTTCGTATAAGGATAATATTCTCTTAGCTTTCTCTTCATAAATACTATTAGAACTTTCTAACTCATCATTAAACTTTTTGAAGACCTCTGCATATAACATTATTTGAGAGAACGACATATAAAAAAAGGAAAAAAAAAAAAAAAAAAAAAAAAAAAATGGAATTTGACAAAGAAATGGGTTACCTTCGGGGATATAATAGCCGTGTTGCCTTAAAATCCTAAAATGAAGAGCGGTGGCATATAAGTTGTTATTCCACTCTAAATCCTTTCCATTTCGGAACTTTTCATTCATATTCTCTAAGATTTCATTTATTTCTATCTTGAAGTGATATGACAATCCCAAACGTTGTAGTTCGTCTACTAGCTCCAATTGTCTCAAACTATCTCTCTCCAATATTAATTTTTTGTTCAACATCATTTTCACTCGTTCTTTTTAGCATATCTCTTCTATTTAAACTCTTCTCTTCCTGAAATTAAATAATGACTTTGTTGTGGGTAAATAGGTGAAAAATAATTCGAGAAAACATTTTCATAATATAGAAACTAAATCAAATCGAAACATTATCGTGAATTCACTCGTTAGCGATTCAACAAACTCATGATTCTAGATAGGTGGTTGGTAATTTGTAGATCGTCGAACAACAGAAGTATTAACAACTTTTGTATCGACAGTCAATCGCTTATTTATTTGGAAAGACACATAAAAGTTACGACGAGAAGAAAGATTTCGTGGAGAGGTAAGAGTAGAGATGGAGGAAAGAAGAGGAAGATGGAGAAGACCCATTGTCATATTGTGAGAAAACAAATGTCTCTCAATTGCTTTATAACATAAGAGTGAAAGAAGTGTGTTGCTATTAGCTTTCCCAATTCCTTTTATAAATTAATGTTCTAACTTTGAAATAATTAGAATGAAAAAAACGTGTATTGCTATTATCTCCCATCAATGATCCATAAAATTTTACAACAAAATGAAGTCGTGTCGTGGCACTAATTCTCCTCCTCCTTATGCTCCACCGCATAAACCTTATCATCAGGCAAAGACCACATGTATGTCATATAGAAGAGAAGCTTGCATTTAAAATATTTCATAAACAATACTACAGACTTAAAACAACGCTAACTAACTTAAGGCTACTAAAAAGATATGAGTACAAATATTCTAACATTAGTTCTATGGCTTCCATCGCGATGTCGTCATTCGTACACGAGTGTCTTATTTTTACTTGAAAAATAAGAGTAGCACGCTTGAGTACGGTAAGAAATACTTAGTAACTCTATTATTGGGATCGAAAAATTTAAACACATGCTATATGGTTGGACATATCATTTTAAAACATCATGACATACCTTAGGCTGCTTTCCAATTCAAGTAAAGTTAGATGTGTAGTACTTCTCTACACACAACCAACACATACGCACATGAGCCCATCAGGCAGGTTCGCGTACCCCTAGGTCTGACTTGTCGGGCTAGCACTCGCTAACCGATTGCCAGATACAATGGAGGGAAAGAGTCTATATAACATCAAACATTTGTGAGAACAAATCTTATTTGCACCAGATTTCTTTAAATGGAGTACTATCATTCTTGAATCGTTCCCATTTTTGGTGTTTTATTCTTTTTATTTCTTATCACTTTCCAGCTCAATTTGTTATTTGTCCCTATAACCAGTGTAGTACTTTGGAAGTTGCCTAGTCATAATCTTTATCTCCTTCCTCTTTGGCATCATTGCATCTTCATCCTTCATGAGATCGTTAACAAGACCAAGAAAGTCAGCTACTACTAGTTATATGTATTTATTGTCCATCACCATTTTCCTTGTTTTCACCCACATTTTAGTCGCGTACAAACTCCTCACCATCAAAGTTGGCGAAATTGTCATGGCCACCACCACTTTCAATCACGTTACTTTGTCCATCACTATTTTTTTTTTCACATGGGTCATACTTTCGATATCTGGATTCATGGTTTTCATGAGGATGGTCACCAAATCTGAAACAATTTTGTTATTACCGTGTCACAAGCTACAACCATCCCCGACAACAGCCACCAACAACTACCCACATATCCCTAATCACCTTAGTTCTTCGATAAGACAAAGAAGAAAGAGACTAATGTTACTTTGTTATGTTTCTTTTAGTAAGAGAAAAAAATAGTGTTTGTTCTTAACTTCTTGTTGAATAATAGTGTTTTGAAGGGTACCATTTCATTGAATTTTAACCAGCTGGGTAACTGTGTGTGACCCGGTACAAAGGGTACAAACAAGACTGAGTAATTCATCAATACATAACCATTGCTTTTCAAAAGGAAATAAACGTGTGTTTGGATCAACTTTTTAAGTGGAGAAAAAAAAAGGACCTTAAATTTGGTGGAGGCATCAATTTTAACCATAAGCTTTGGATGAAATTTTTATTTCAATTTTTCATTAGAACTATTTACGAGACATGTTCAAAGCCATCCGCGGCTCTATGATATACTCTTCTTTGTTATATTTTTTAGAAATAATATCTGAGTAGAAACAAATATTATTTGCATTATAAATTTCTTTGACGGAGTACTTTCATTCTCGAATTAGTCGTCAATATTGATTTGTTGTTCTTTTTATTTCTCATAGCTTCAAGTTGGATTTGTGTTCCATCCAACTCAGATGAGTGCGGGTCTTTCAAAATTAATCTTATCATAATCTTTATCTTCTTCCTCACGACATCGATGTCACCTTCATCCATCATAATATTATTGACAAAACAAACAAAGTCAACTATGACTAGTTCATTGTATTAATGAGCATTACTTTGTCCACTAATGCTTTCGGTTTGTTGTTGTCCGTATTTTAGTCTTGCTCAAAATTCTCACAATTGAAATGGGTGAAATCAACATGGCCACTATAGTCTTCAACGAATTGCCGATACATTTTCCTCACACTTGTTATTGCTTGTCGTAACAAAATTGAAGGCGATGAGGAACACAAGAATCTTTTTATTTCTATATAGGTCCTATACAAAGAAGGTGCATCTATCTTTTCGGTGGCTCAATCATAAAAATTTTAAAATTAAGCATGTTTTGTTTTGAGTCATTTATGTTGGATGACCTCCGAGCTATTTTTCTAGAAAATATGTGAGTAAGAACAAAGCATCCTAAAAAGACCGTATTGGATTGTGGGGATAGTTTTCACTCTTATATACGTGTAGTAAGTAACATGACCATGTCGTAGGAGAATACCGTGGCCATCATGTGCCGCGTGCCGATTTTAGATTATGAAACAGGAATATGAATAATTACAAAAGTTTGGTTTTATTTGCAATTGGGGAGACCGCAGGTAAGAACAATGATTTCCATAATCACATTAACTAAATGTATGTCACATGTCAATGATTGTGTATTCTTTTTTTAGATTGGTAATTGACCATCAGATTTGATTTACACGTTCATTATTAACATCAAAAAATCTGGGAGACAAAATTGAGCCAATGTCCTTTTCATGTGGTCCACGTTGTTGGACAAGAGAACCACACATGTATTTATTGTTCTCGATCATACATTTGTACACGATTTCTCTTCTTCGTTGTTTGCATAGTATTGTGATAATTAAACGTTTTATTTTTAAGACTTCAATTTTACCTTGTGAGTAAATAGACTCGACTTGTTTAAAACGGAATATTAAACATCATATTGGAATCATGGAATGTGGTAGTCATGCATTGAAATATTTGTTAACAATCACGAACCTCCATAATGGTATGATATTATCTCCTTTGAGCACAAGGTCTCAAGATTTTACTTTTGGTTTCTCCAAAAGACCTAATACAATTTGACATTGTGTTCCTTTTTTATAAACACATGATCTTTCTCTTAATTAACCAATATAGGACTACTCTCCTCAATAATCCTCACCAATCCTCTACTCGAACAAAGAACACCACAGAGTCTCCCCTAATACCTCCTTCTCTGGAGCTCTCGAACAACCTCCCCTTAATCGAGGCTCAACTCCTTTTTTGCTTTTGTGGAAGATCAACTAACACTCTTCTTAACTAAATGGCTTGATACACTCTTGAAGTTGCTGCAACATATTCTGTTTATGAAGTTGACAATGTCAGTGTTGCTTGCTTCTTTGATCTCCAAGTGGTCACTCGTGATCCTAGAGTGAAATCATTGGCTGAAATACTTCGTCTATCATTCAATGATTCTGTCCAATTTCTATCCGTAAACCCATATAATTTGAAATTAGAAGATTTAGAATACCAAATTCCAAACTCCATAGTTATGGCATCATAAAGTAAGACCTATTTTGATGCTCCCCAATCAACTTTTGAGACTGTTGTATAAGTTTGAAAATAACACCACCAGGAAATGCAATGTCGTGTCATGTGTGTATTAAGTAAATCAATCTGCCAACCAAGATCCCGAGCCTTCTAATATCTGTCATTTGTACTCCATTTTCATGTTGTAATTTTCTCATTAATATTCGTGGGTGTGGTTGTAGGCATACAATTAAGCATACTAAATTTACTCATAATATCTTTGGCATGTTTCTTCTGCGAAATAAAATATTTATCTTGAACTTGATATACTTCAATACCAAATAGCACAATAAACCCATATTTGACATCTCAAATGCACTGTCATTTGAGACTTAAATTTATCTAAAAGAGAGTTAGAAGAGCTAGTATAAATGATATTGTCAACAAAGAGACAAATAATGATAAAATCACTTTTACCTTCCTTATTCACATGCAAACTATCTTCATTCTCACTTCTCTTGGATCATTTTTCTTCAAAATACCCATTAATCTTGCTATACAAAGCTCGAGGGGCTTGCTTTAATTCATAATGTCTTTTTCAACTTGGATATTTTTGTTTATTTGTCTTTCTTTATTAATCCTCTATTTGTGCTACATAGATCTCTTCTTGTAAATCAAAATTAAGAAATGTAGGGTTGACATCAAACAGATAAACAAGTCACAGCAATTATGCCGCTAATGCTTGAACAGTTCTTACAATTTCTAAGCGAGTGATAACCCTCCAAAACTAGAGTTATATCAAGTCTTTTTATAGTTAATTTTGCACTCATACTCACCATTTTCTCATTAATTGCTTCATTTATTCTAATTAGTATACATGAAATAGTCAATTGTGGTTTAATATGAAATAGTCAACTGTGGTTTAATATGAAAAGAAGATCAATTTGCATAAATCGAGCTTAATTGTACACTTAATTGAGTTATTTGGTAAAATTCCAGAACATTTATGTTGAACCATGATGCTATAGCAAATCTGGACTTGCAAATCTGGAAATAAATTCTTGATCCCGATGCTAAAACAATCCGGAAAACAAACTTTTCGGGGATGACCTGAAAATTTTAATTCACATTAGCAATCCACGTGGGTCATTGACTACCAAATTAGAAACATTCTAGGTAGACGATTTATCATAGGTAGACGATTTATCATTTCTCAGCCCTAAATGAGAGGAAACAAACGTTATAAAAGGAAAAGGGTAGCTAAAAAAAGAGGGAAGCCACATCGTGGGAAAGAAAATAAAATTAGAAGGGTTAGAAATAATTTTCTCCTATAGCCTTGTTAATAGAAATTAAAAAACGATTATGGAAGTAGTCATTATGCATGACCCTCGAAACTACAAAACTCAACAACTTATCTATTTAATCTCTCTTAGCCGAACCTTCCTCATTATAGTTGATTTTCTCATCATTTTCTGTTTTTGGACAGCAATGTCACTCTACCTTAGTTTTGTTTAATTAGTCAAAATCACCAACACCCATTTGAATGTCACCCAAAAACCCACTTAATTTTCCGTGATAAAATTAACCAAAAAGATAGGTTCTTTGTGAAATCGATAATTTACTTATTACTTGCTACTTGTGATAGTGTATACTTGCACTTATTATTATGAATTTTACATCATTTTATTATATACATCCATAAGCGATCAGCGAGCTATTGGAGAAAAACTTTCTTCAAAATCTACACGGTGTTGTTGTGCGTACCCTTTAACCACAAGATAAGCCTTATGCTTTTTTATGCTTTCATTTGGTTCAAATTTTTTCTGGAACACCTTTTCAAGTTAATTGCAATTTTTTTCATTTCGTAAATCAATCTATCTTCTACGTTTCATCTTTCTCAATTCTCTACATCTCTTTTATCATGGTTTTCTACCACTTTTATTTTTTAGTTGCTTCTTCGTAACTTATAAGGTTTGAAACAATAAGAGCAAATTTACAATATGCATATATGTCAATTAAAGATTTATACGTCCTTAGCGGCGGTGTCTTGTCTGAAAATTCTTGAGAAGAGTTGCTTTTTTGTGATGCTGAAGTTGATAAATTTGATAAACTGTGTTGTATTAGAGGTACAAGAAGATGAATAGGAATTGACTATTGTCTTTTTATCGGGAGAAACAACATTTGTAATCTCTTGCTGCTCTTATTATTTACTCCAATTGCAACTTACAATTTCATCAAATATTACATCCCTTAAAACTAAAGTCTTTTCATCAAGAGGGTTATACAATTTATATGTTTTTGATGAGTATAATAACCAAAGAAAATGCATTTTTTAGATTTTTCATCAATCTTTTGATTGACAAATTTGAGAAATTATCAAAGTGCAAGCAACACAACCAAAAACTCGTAAATGACTTATAACGATTTCTTTCATGCTTCATAAGGATTTCGATTTCATAGATATTCATAGTTGCTATAGCTTCTACCCGAAATTTGTTTGTAAGTCTCCTTGCTTGTAATATATTTATTGCCATCTCCAAAATAATTCAATTTCATTCTGCGATTCCATTTTGTTATGGAGTTTAAGGAGATGTTAATTCCCTTTCATTGTCTTTTTCTTCACAAAACAAATTGAATTCTTTAGACATGAACTCGACACTTCTATCCGTGCAAAAACTTTAATGTGGAAGCCATTTTGGTTCACCAATATAGCTTTAAAATTCTAGAATTTATCCAAGGTTTTTGACTTATGTAGTAGGAAGTAAACCCAATTCATGTAACTATAGTCATCAATAAATACTATAAAAAAAAATATATATTTCTACTCAAAGATTTTGTTTGAATTCGTCCACATAAATCAACATGAATCCGTTCTAGACAATTTGAAACTTGTTTAGACTTTCTAGTTTGCTTGCCTAAGACGCAGTTAAGTGATGCATGCTTAGAAAGTTTTGTGTACACTGAAAGTGTGTATATGGAACCAAAAAGTCAAGTTTTAGATTTCATTATAATCAAGTTAGTTAAAGTTATGAGGGGTGAAATTGCATCAATAAATTTTAGTTAAAGTTATGAGCGGGTGAAATTGCATCAATAAATTCTGGCAATAGAGTCACTTACCAGAGGTTTGCTACAAAAGTCATGGGAGACTTCAAATAGAATTTTGTTTCGACATAAATTTTTCTCGTTCTTTTATAGTTTTGCAAGCATTTTTTACATAAAATAATGACCGATTTTACAATTCAAAAGATTTTCGTAATGTGAATGTAAGAACCATCATAATCTAGTTATGTTTTAGAAGCAGGATGTTACACTTCTTAATTTATTCTATGCTATTTTTTTCTCTCATAAATTCACTAAATAAACGATCATTAAACAATATATAATATTTCTTGTCAATATGTACGAATCTATGTAGGCTTGATGAATAAAGATGAGACACGATCCTTGGTCTCTTGATCTTCCACAGTGTGTCCATCTCTATGTTGGTAGACTGTGTAAGAAATTCTAGCGACATTTAAAGCAATTTCAATGAAATCTTTAGAGATGATTGGTGAATAATTCAACGTTTGAATTTCATTCAATTTCTTCCACGACTCGATAATCAAATCCTTTATATATCTTCGTGCTTCATGTTCAGAGGCACCTGTGTCATTCATGTAACATTGGATAGACTTAGCAACTTCACCTCTCTCTACTTCATCCTATGAATTATAAATTTTTCATTATTAGTGTTATTCGTCCACATACTCAAAAATTAGGAAATTAATTGCATGAAGACTTTTATTTTAAAAGAAATACCGATGATGAAGCTAAGTCATTGGTAAGACGAAAGATCATGGATGGATGTCGAATAATATCGGGATAGTCTTCCAAGTATTCCAAATCCTCTTTCATTATTGAGTCTGTGGCAAAGACGTAAGCATGAACGAGAAGAAGAGATCCCGATACTGAAATCCATGCATTGTCTAAATACTCTTGGAATGTTGGCTTATAATTGGTGTAGTGCCATCTTGCCTCTATCAAGAACGCTTTGCATAAATCTATCCACTACAACATTTTAAATGTCGAAGGAGTTAGGGTTTCATAAAATTATCTTAGTGCAAAAAAAAAAACAAAAATTTTCAATTAGCATAAAATTAAATCGAATGAAAAAATATTTACCATTTTTCTTAAATATTGAATGACATTGACTCCATGATTCTTAACAGCATCGAAGGTCATATCGTTGATTGTGTTATGGAGAGCAATAAAACATATCTTCATGTAGTTAGGCAATGAATCAATTGCGACAATATCCCATCTGAAAGTATCAACATATAATCATTTGTTGAATAATACCTTCTTTTATTAATTATGACAACTTTGAACACAAATGGTTTGTCTATGTAAAACTTGTTTCATGTTTTTTTGATAAATTTGGTTGGATTTAGTGGGTAGAAGTTACCTCTCGACAGCATCGGTGAAGAGTTCAAGTTCATTCAAAGTTCCATACACGTCATAAACATCATCAATTATTGTTATTAATGAAGCAATTTTTGTGGACATTCTTCTAAGATATCCGAGATGAGGTTCGCATCCCATTCCCACCGACCAAAAGAAATTTGTCATCAATCTATCCCTTGCAAAATCGAGTTTTTGTCCGAGCTCAGTGCTCTTCCACCACCTTCATATATACCAAATGAACTATTACAATATATTAGGTTCAATGTTTAAGAAAGAATTAGGTGAAAAATAGTATCAAATATAACTTAAAAGTTCTCCCGGGAAAGACTTCCTAGATTATATTTTCTTTTAATAATACTTTTAAAAAACCATTTCAAATTGAAAATTAAACTTATTACCTTGAAGCATATTTCAGGTCATCTTGATGTGTGGATTGGACAATATTGAAGTCTAACGTGGCCAAGTCTAACAACACGGGATTTGGTTCGGGTTTTCTTCGATACAAATCGATGAACCATCTAACCTCCAATCTTGGCATTCTCCAATGAAGTGGGAGTTCGAGAGCATGCCTTACCATAGTACAAATTATTTCATCACCACTCGATTTAAGGTATTTTGATAGATGTTGGATGGCAAAATGTCTCGCTTCATCCAAAAACTCTTCACCTTCCATTGCTAAAAAGGAAGCTTCGTATAAGGATAATATTCTCTTAGCTTTCTCTTCACAAATACTATTACAACTTTCTAACTCATCATTAAACTTCTCGAAGACCTCTGCATATATTCAATGAGAAACATTATTTGAGAGAACGAGATGTAAAAAAGGAAAAAAAAAACAACAAAATGGAATTTGAAAAAGAAATGGGATACCTTCGGGGATATAATAGCCGTGTTGCCTTAAAATCCTAAAATGAAGAGAGGTGGCATATAAGTTGGTGTTCCACTCTAAATCCTTTCCACTCTGAAACTTTTCCTTCATATTCTCTAACATTTGATTTATTTCTATTTGGAAGTGATAGGAAAGTCCGAGTCTTTGTAGTTCGTCGACTAGCTCCAATTGTCTCAAACTATCTCCCTCCAATACTAATTCTTTGTTCAACATCATTTTCACTCTTCTTTTTAGCATATCTCTTCTATTTAAACTCTTCTCTCCCTGAAATTAAATAATAATTTTGTCGTGGGTTTAGGTGAAAAATAATTTGAGAAAACATATTCATAATGTACAAACTAAATTATATCGACACATTACCGTGAATTCACTCGTTAGCGATTCAACAAACTCATGGTTCCAGATAGAAGGTTGATAATTTGCAGATCGCCGAACAACAGAAGTATTATAAACTTTTGTATCAACAGTCGATCGCTTATTCATTTGAAAAGACACATAAAAGTTGCCACCAGAAGAAAGATTTCGTAGAGAGGTAAGAGTAGAGATGGAGGAAAGAAGAGGAAGATGGAGAAGACCCATTGTCATGTGAAATTCCTTTATAACATAAAAGTGAAAGAAGTGTATTGCTATTATCTTTCCCAATTCCTTTTATAAATTGATGTTCTAACTTTGAAATAATTAGAAGGAGAAAAACATGTTTATTATCTTCAATCAATGATCCATAAAATTTACTCTCCACCACATAAACCTTATCATCATGCAAAGACCACACGTCATGGTTTTGGAATATTAATTTTTGTGGATGTACAAGAGCTTGAATTTAAAATATTTCATAAATGATACCATATAGACTTAAAACAACGCTAAACTACTAAAAAGATATGAGTACAAATATTCTAACAGTGGTTCTATGACTTTTATCGCGACGCCGTCATTCGTAAATGAGTGTCTTATTTTTACTTGAAAAATAAGAGTAGCACGCTTAGTACTATAAGAATTACTTAGTAAGTAACTCCATTATTGGAGTCGGAAAAATGGAAACACATGCTATATGGGGGACATATCATTTTAAAACATCATAGCACACCTTAGGCTGCTTTTCAGTTCAAGCAAGGTTGGATGTGTAGTACTTCTCTACACACAACCCACACATGCACACATGAGCCCATCAAGCAGGTTCGCGTACCCCTAGGTCTGACTTATCGGGTTAGCACTCGCTAACTGATTACTGAATATAATGGAGGGAAAGAATCTACATATCATCATAGTAAACATAAATGTTCTGATTTTTTATCTATGTTATTATGTTATTAAATTTCAAATGAATTTATAAATATTTAAGTCTATGGTAATATTTAAAGCGGTCTTATTTTAAAAGAAAAAGGAGGGTCGTTACAATTTCAATTCTACGCAAAATTCTATTTTGTTCATCAGCAATTATGAGAACAAATCTTATTTGCACCAGATTTCTTTAAATGGAGTACTATCAATCTTGAATCGTTCCCAGTATTGGTGTTTTATTCTTTTTATTTCTTATCACTTTCCAGCTCAATTTGTTCTTTGTCTGCTGTAACGAGTGTAGGACTTTCGAAGTTGGCCAAGTCATAAGCTTTGTCTCCTTCTTATCTGGCATCAGTGCATCTTCATCCTTCACGAGATCGTTAACAAGACCAAGAAAGTCGGCTCCTCCAAGTTATATGTATTTATGAGCATTGCTTTGTCCGTCACCATTTTCCTTGTTTTCGCCCACATTTTAGTGCGCACAAACTCCTCACCATCAAAATTGGCAAAATCACCCTGGACGCCACCACCTTCAATGAAGTTGCTGCTCGATCTTTCTCACATTTGTCGCTATTAAACACATCATGCCAACGGTGAGGGGGTAACAAAAGAAATGGCAAATGGCTGGGGAGAGGAAAAGTTCCTTTTTTTAGGTTACCCACAAGAACAGATGGAGTGGAGACCGAGTGGGACAATTCATTTTTTTTTTTCACATAGGTCATACTTTCGAGATCTGGATTCATGGTTTTTATGACAATGGTCATCAAATTTGAAACAATTTAGTTATTACGGTGCCACAAGCCACAACAATCTACGACAACCGCCACCAACAACTACCCACATATCCCTAATCACCTTAGTTCTTCGATAAGACAAAGAAGAAATAGACTAATGTTACTTTTTTATGTTTCTTTTAGTAAGATAAATAAGTGTTTGTTCTTAACTTCTTGTTCAATAATAGTGTTTTGAAGGGTACCATTTCATTGAATTTTAACCAGCTGGGTAGCTGTGTGTGACCCGGTACAAAGGGTACAAACAAGACTGAGGAATTCATCAATACATAACCATTGCTTTTCAAAAGGAAATAAACGTGTGTTTGGATCAACTTTTTAAGTGGAGAAAAAAAAAAGCATCAAGCTTTTAATTTCATCCTTTTAAATTTAAATTTTAAATTAGTTGGACCATTTATACTATCGATTAAATTTTTATTTCTATGATATACACTTCTTTGTTATATTTTTTAAAAATAATATTATGAGTAGAAACGAAGAATATTATTTGCATTATAAATTTCTTCGGTGTACTTTCATTCTCAAGTTAGTCGTCAATATTGGTTTGTTGTTCTTTTTATTTCACATTAATCTCTAGTTGGATTTGTGCTTCATCTAATGCAGCTGAGTGCAGGTCTTTCAAAATTAACTTTATCATAATCTTTACTTCTTCCTCTCTGGCATCGATGTCACCTTCATCCGTCTTAATATTGTTGACAAGACAAAAAAGGTTCATTGTATTAATGGGCATGTTGTCCATATTTTAGTCTTGCTCAAAATTCTCACAATCGAAGTGGGTAAAATCAACATGACCACTACGGTCTTCAACGAATCATCGCTGCATCTTCCTCACATTTGTTATTGCTTGTCGTAACAAAACTGAAGGCTATGAGGAACACAAGAATCTTTTTTATTTTATATGTGTCGTATACAATGAAGGTGCACCTATTTTTTCGGTGGCTCAATCATAAAAATTTTAAAATTAAGCATGTTTTGTTTTGAGTCATTTATGTTGGGTGACCTCGGAACTATTTTTATAGAAAACATGTGAGTAAGAACAAAGCATCCTTAAAAGACTCATGTTGGATTGTGGGGATAGTTTCCACTCTTATATACGTGGAGTAAGTAACATGACCAAGAGAATATCGTGGCCATCATGTGCCAATTTTAGATTTCGAATCAAGAATATGATTAATTACAACAAGTTTGGTTTTATTTGCAATTGGGGAGACCGCAGGTAAGAACAATAATTTCCATGACATTAACTAAATGTATGTCACATGTCAATGATTGTGTATTCTTTTTTTAGCTTGGTAATTGACCATCAGGTTTGATTTACACGTTCATTATGAACACCAAAAACTCTGGGAGACAAAATTGAGCTAATGTCCTTTTCATGTGGTCCACGTTGTTGGACAAGAGAACACATGTATTTATTGTTCTCGATTATATAGTTGTACACGGTTTCTCTTCTTCGTTGTGTTGTGCGCCAAAAGCGGAACAAATGTACTCACACCAATGAACGGAATTACACAAAGAGACTCCAAGATATTTACGTAGTTTGGAGAGAAGAAGTTCCCCTACATCCACGGGTAGCAACCAATCACTAATAAACAAGGTGTTACAAGTGAATACCTCACTATCACTCCAAAGACTCTCACCAATATGTCACTCAATACAATGTGACACACAAAACTCTCCCAAAATCCCGATATTAAATTTCGATGTCCAATACCGATATATATAATTGTGGTATGACTAAATCTAATTCAAATAACCCAATCAAATCTAATTCAAATAACCCAATCAAATCTAATCCAAATTAACCCATCAAATCTAATCCAAATAACCAAATCAAATCAAAACTGACAATTTACAACAATTTCCACCTGTCATAAGATCTCCAATGATACTCTCTTGATTCATAGCCTCTTGCCAGTGCAATGGGCTCTGGATAGCATCTTTGTAGTTGTTGGGAACTCCATCAATTAAAGGGAAAGCATATGTTATCATATCATTAAACCTTGCAGGTTTTCAAATTTCCTTTCGTGGTCTATTCCTGGCGATGGACTCAAGTTCCCCCACTCTTTCATTTACAAGACTTTGCTCCATGTTCTAAGACATCAGAGTTATTATCTATCTGATCAATAGGTTCTTCAATAGGAGCAACCATATTAGGAGAGAACACCACCTTCTCCACCTGCTTCAATTCCTCGTCATTATTTTCAATTTTCTGCAAAAACATTCCAGACTCATCGAATGTCACATCTCGACTATTAACAATCTTACTTGTTTCTGGACACCATAACCTATAGCCATTCACGCCTTTACTAAAGCCCATAAACTTGGCTTTTTTTGCTTTAGGATCCAGCTTTGAGTCTCTCACATGATAATAAGCTGGACACCCAAACACATGCAATTTATCATAATCACTAACAGGAGTACCTGACCATACCTCAAGCGGAGTTTTCCCACCATTTCCAGAAACAGGTAAACGATTCACCAAGTGAACTGCATAATTGAGAGCCTCAGCCCAAAATGCCTTACTCAATCCTGCTTGAGACAACATGCATCGAACCTTCTCTATTAATGTCTGGTTCATTCTCTCAGCAACTCCACTTTGTTGTGGCTTACCAAGAACAGTGAAGTGTCGAACGATCCCTTCATCTCGGCATACTTTAAGAAATGGATCATAAGTATATTCTCCACCGTTGTCTGATCTCAGCTTTTTGATTTTCTTGTCCGTCTGATTCTCTACCATTTTCTTCCACTCTAGGAAGATTTGGAGAACCTCGTTCTTGTGCCTCATGGGATACATCCAAACTCTCCTCGAGTAGTCATCAATAAAGGTGACAAACCACCTCTTTCTTCCCAATGAGATATTCTTCGTGGGGCCCCATACATTAGTGTGAACATAATCCAAAATGCCCTTTGTTTGGTGTATAGCTGTACCAAACTTCACATTTTTTTGTTTACCAAATATACAATGTTCACATAAATCAATTTTACCAATTGTGGCACCCTTAAGGGCTCTTTGGTTCACCAATGTCTGAAGCGCCTTCTCACCAGCATGCCCAAGTCTCATGTGCCATAATTTCGATATGTCTTGTTCTTTCGAACTTGCCACAGCAGCATGCCCAATTATTGTGGTTCCGTTGAGGTAGTATATGCTACCTCTTCTAGTTCCTTTAATTGCCACCAAAGCTCCACGAGCTACTTTCAAATTCCCTCCTTCCAAAATGATACGATAACCACTCGCATCCAAAATGCCAAGGGAAATCAATTTTTTCTTCAACTTAGGGACATACTCACATCATTAAGTTTTCGTATAACCCCGTCAAACATCTTGATTTGTACTGAGCCGATTCCCGTCATCTTGCAAGTACTATCATTGCCCATATAGACAACTCCACCATTGAACTCTTTGAAGTCCAAAAACATCTCTCTGTTGGGACACATATGATAGGAGCACCCAGAATCAAAAATCCATTCACTGGTTTGGCTGACTGATAGGGAGATTGTCAAGGCATCATCTGTATTAGTGTCGTCATCTCTAACCACATTGGACTTCGACCCCTTCTCTTTTAAGATCGGACAATCTTTCTTCCAATGGTCTTTCTGTCGACAATATGCACACTTATTTTTATCAAGTTTTCTCCAATTATCAGATCTACCTCTCGACTTTGATCGGGACTCTCCACATTCGCTCATTTTCCAAGTAGAAGTCCTTCCACGAGCAGTGAGAACATTTGAGCTAGAGTCTTGATATGTCTCCTTTTCCCTCTTTCGCATCTCATTATTTATTAAGGCATTTGAAACATCTTCAAAATCAATATTAGTGATTCCATGTGGTAGGGTCGTTACTAAAAACTCTAGGATTCCGACAAAGAATTTAATAACAACAACGCCTTGTCTTCGTCATCAATCTTAACATCAAGATTGAGTAAATCAGTGATGATTTTGTTAAAATCATCCAAATGCTTAGCCATTGAGATACCTTTCTCGTAGTCAAAACGGAAGAGTTTCTTCTTCAAATAGAGTTTATTTTCCACACTCTTTTGCATATGTTTCGCCTCAAGCTTGTCCCATAGTTCTTTCGCCATGGTTACCTTCATAAATGGATATTTCTGATCCTTGCCAAGACATGATCGAATAATTCCACAAGCTTGCCGATTTAATTTCGTCTATTCTGCTTTTGTCATGTCTTCAGGCATCACCTCTTGGAGAGAAGCATCAAGATCTTGCATGACCAGCAAATCGGTAACTTCGCCTCGCCAAATACAAAAATTATTGGTTCCATCATATTTCTCTGCTTCGAGATTAGAACTCAAAAATCTCGATCCACGCCGTGATTTAATTCTAGATGATTCTGCCATTTGTAATAGGTAATCTGGATGTAACTAAAAAATCCACAATTCTTGAAAATTGATTTTCAAGAAAATAAGCACGATTGTGAGCACGTCTACGGGTCGATGAGGCCAAAACTTTCACAATACCCCAAATACCACAATCAGGCTCTGATACCACTTGTTGTGCGCCAAAAGCGGAACAAATGTACTCACAACACCAATGAACGGAATTACACAAGGAGATTCCAAGATATTTATGTGGTTCGGAGAGAAGAAGTTCCCCTACATCCACGGGTAGCAACCAATCACTAATAAACAAGGTGTTACAAGTGAATACCTCACTATCACTTCAAAGACTCTCACCAATATGTCACTCAATACAATGTGATACACAAAACTCTCCCAAAATCCCGATATTAAATTCCGATGTCAAATACCGATATATATAACTATGGTAGGACTAAATCTAATTCAAATAACCCAATCAAATCTAATTCAAATAACCCAATCAAATCTAATCCAAATTAACCATCAAATCTAATCCAAATAACCCAATCAAATCAAAACTTATGACCATTTACAACCTTGTTTACATAGTATTGTGTTTTAATTAAATGTTTTATTTTTAAGACTTCAATTTTATCTTGTGAGTAAATAAATTCGACTTGTTTAAAACGGAATATTAAACATCATATTAAAATTATGGAATGTGGCAATCATGCATTGAAAAATTTGTTAAGAATCACGAACCTTCACGTTGGTGTGATAATATCCACTTTGAACACAAACTCTAAAGATTTTACTTTTGGTTTCTCCAAAAGGCCTCATACAATTGGAGATTGTCTTCCTTACTTATAAACTCATGATCTTTCTCTTAATTAGCCAATGTAGGACTACTCTCCTCAATAATCCTCAACAATCCTCTACTCCAACAAAGAACACCACAGAGCATCCCTTAATACCTCCTTCTCTAGAGCTCTCGAACAACCTCTCCTTAATCGAGGCTCAACTCCTTTTTTGCTTTTGTGGAAGATCAACTAACACTCTTCTTAACCAAATTGCTTGACACACTCTTGAAGTTGCTGCAACATATTCAGCTTATGAAATTGGCAATGCCAGTGTTGCTTGCTTCTTTGATCTCCAAGTGATCACTCCGGATCCTAGAGGGAAATCATTGGCTGAAATACTCCGTCTATCATCCAATGATCCTACCCAAACTCTGTCCGTAAACCCATATAATTTGAAATTATAAGATTTAGAATACTAAATTTCATACTCGATAGTTTACCCAACATAAAGAAAGACTTATTTTGCTGCTCCACAATGAACTTTTTTTTTTTGCTGTTGTATAAGTCTAAAAATAACACAAACAGAAAATGCAATGTCGTGTCATGTGTGTAATTAAGTAAATCAATCTGCCAACCAAGATTGTGAGCCTTCTAATATCTGTCATTTGTACTCTATTTTCATGTTGTAATTTTCTCATTAATATTCGTGGGTGAGGGTGTAGGCTTACAATTAAGCATACTAAATTTACTCATAATATCTTTGGCAGTTTCTTTTGCGAAATAAAAATTTCATCTACAACTTGATATACTTCAATACCAAGACAATAGCACAATAAACCCATATTTGACATCTGGAATGCACTCGTCATTTGAGACTTAAGTTTATCTAAAAGAGAGTTAGAAGAGCTATAAATGATATCGTCAACAAAGAGGCAAATAATGATGAAATCACTTTTACCTTCCTTCTTCACATGCAAACTAGACTCATTCTCACTTCTCTGGTATCATTTTTCGTCAAAATACCCATCAATCTTGCTATACCAAGCTCGAGTGGTTTGCTTTAATCCGTATAATGTCTTTATCAACTTATATATTTTTGTTTATTTTTCTTTCTTTATGAATTCTCTGTTTGTGCTACATAGACCTCTTCTTGTAACTCTCCATTAAGAAATGCAGACTTGATATTAAACAGATAACAGGTCACCGCAATTTTGTCGCATTGTTCTAACAATTTTTAAGTAAGCTAATGAAGAAAAAGTTTCTTCAAAATCTACATTGCGCATACACTTTAACCACAAGATAAGCCTTATTTTTTTTATGCTTTCATTTGGTTCAAATTTTGTGTTGAACCCCTTTTCAAGTTTAGTGGAATTTTTTTCATTTGGTAAATCAATCATCTCCCGTGTTTCATCTTTCTCAAGTGTCTACATCTCTTTTATCATGACTTTTTACCACTTTTCTTTTTTAGTTGCTTCTTCGTAACTTATAGCATTTGAAACAGTAATAGTAAATTTACAAATGCATATATGTCCGTTAAAGATTTATAGTCTTTAGTGGTGTCTGGTCTGAAAACTCGTCTAGAGAAGAGTTTTTTTTTTTTTTTTTTTTTTTTTTGGCGATGTTGAAGTTGATAAATTTGACAAATTTTGTGTTGTATTAGAGGTATTAGAAGATGCACAGGAGTTGACTATTGTCTTTTCATCTCGAGAAACATCAATTATAATATCTTGATGCTCTTGTTCTTTACTCCAATTGCAACATACATCTTCATCAAATATTACATCCCTTTGAACGGAAGTCTTTTCATTAGGAGGATAATACAATTTATACGCTTTTAATTGAGTATAATAACCAAAGAAAATGCATTTTTCAGATTTTTCATCAAACTTTTAATAAATTTGAAGATTTATCAAAACATAAATTACTTTTATCGTAAAATTATTGTTAATTATTTTTAATTTAATTAAACTTCAAAAGATTTTCATAATGTGCCAGTAAGAACGGTCATAATCTAGTTGGATGTTACACTTTTAAATTTATTCTATGCTATTTTTTTTCTCATAAATTCACTAAATAAATATTCATTAAACAATATATAATATCTCTCATAAATTCACTAAATAAACATTCATTAAACAATATATAATATTTGTTGTCAATATGTATGAATCTATGTAGGCTTGATAAATAAAGATAAGACACGATCCTTGGTCTCTTGATGTAAGGATTGGGTTGACGCGATGGTTCTAAAAGATGGATAAATATTTCGCGAAATAAAACCATTAAAGTTTAAAACATAATTTACATTACACCAAAATAGTGTGTGTGCATTAGTAATTTAAAATACGACATAATGGTTAAAACACAAAATAAGGAACAGACACAAAACATTTTAAAACAAAGGGTTGAGGACGACGGGTGAGGTTTGTCTATGGCACATGCTCCAGAGTCCGCTCCCGACCTCGACCAGCTCCTTTTTACCTGAAAAAAATGGAGAATAAGAAATGAGTACAAGACTTACTAAGTAGCCTACTTGTAGGCTCTTAATCGTGTCCTTAATATGCTAGGGTACCACATTCTTGTTCTTGTCTTGTTCTTGTTCTTGTTGTAAGTACATAGGCCCTCTAGTTCTTGTTCTTGACTTGAGGTTCTTATCTTGATCTATCATGAGGACCTTGGTCCTTGGATTATAAAACCTTGGTTTTCCTTTAAGGGCCTTAGTACTATGGTTCTTGGTCCTTGGTCTTGGTTCTTGTCCTTAGAACTAGAATCTTGATCCATGTTCTAGTCCTTGATCTTTCTCTTGTTCTTGGTACTTTCTAGGTTCTTGTTCTGTTCTTGATTCGTTCTCCAAGACACTCCCATTAGGATTTACGGCACTAGACATGCACCTAACAATCCTATGTCCAAGGCTTCATGCGTTCCAAGCGACATAGTCTTACCGCATCTTAGGGTTTGCCCTTCGATACGGTCTGCTTAACCTATGGCCAAGGTTTCATGCTTTCCAAGCGACATAATCTGAAAACCTACATCCAAGGCTTCTTACGTTCCAAGTGATGTAGTCTAATACTGCATCAAAGGCTTGTCCTATAATACAGTCTGCTTACCTACGCTCAAGGCTTCATGCGTTCCAAACAGCGTAGTCTAAGTCATGAGCATGCTATACCGTAGGAGGTCTTAGGAGGTTCTTGATTCTTGGCTAAGGTAACTTACTCTCTTCTTGTTCCTCCGCGGCCCTAGACTACTCCCCATGATAGACCATAAAGGTCACTTGCTCGGTGCATACTTAAACATGGCATCCTACAAATCTTTTGGGTACCCGTAACTTGGTGCAGGGCATCTCTTCTAGGTGAGGAAATCTTGAGGCCAAACATGACATCCTGCAAGGGAAACATGGTGCAAGGCATCCCACCTAGAAGAGGAATTCTTGGGCCTCATAAAATACCGCTTGGTGGGAGGTCACAGGTCACTTTGGACATGATTAGAGCATTACCTAGCATTTCTTGAGTTTCTAAGTTTGGGGACCTTGGTCCCTCGTCCTTGAATGGTACCTAGCATTCTTCTTACTTGGGTAGTTGTAAAGCTTGGGTAGTTGTAAAGCTTGTGTGGTGTTGTTTTTTGTTCTAGATCTTGTAAGTTTCTAAGGTTTGTAATTCATTGAGGCATAAGTTGTAACTTGCATTCATAACCATGTGAACCCATTTTAGCCTAAGTTGTTCTACAAGGAAGTTCTTTATAGGGTTCTAGAAAAGTCTTGATTCTTGTGGTGTTTCTTTAGGTGTTTCTTGGGTCCTAACTTGGTTTAGGTTCCAAACTTGCTCCAATCAACTTGAAAACTCAAACATATCTTCATGTCCTTCATAATAGACCTAAGAAGTACCAAATCATTTGGAGCACATATAAACCTTGAATTTTCATAAGTAGTCCTAGGGGCATTTTGGTCATTTTACGCCTAATTCTTGGTTCTGCTACTTAACGTGTTTCAATGGCTTTCAAACTTCACCAAATCATCAAACATCATAAACTAAGATCTACTACAGAGTTTCATAACATTTAGAGGTCATCTAGGTCATGAACCATAGGTAGTCTTCCTTAGGGGCATTATGGTCATTTTGTATCGTTTCTTGTTTTACCTACTTATCCTTATCCAATGACCAATCATATATAACCTCAACATGCTATAATATGCTCAGCATTAAAATTTTATAGGCAGCAGAGTTCATCTAGTGGGCTATTTTAATGTTACCAAATTCCTGAGCAATTTGATCGGTTTAGGGCCTTAACTCACGGTTCTTTGAGTTTTTCTTTCATATATCCTAAATTCATACTTGGATTAGGGTTCATATGGAAATCCAAGCGATTCCTACAAGTATTTCTTAACAAAAAGTCCAAGGTGGCTACTTACCTCGTTATCGACGTTCGTGACTCCCGTTCTTGAGCTTCCGGTATCCAAATTACCTCAAATTTCCTTCCACAGACTCCTTATTGTTTCTAGTTTCTTTTCGTGGATTTTAGCCTAAGATATTCGCTTCCAAAGTTCGTCCAAAATATGATTTTTCGCCAAATCTAAAACAGAGGATTTCTTATTGGATATCCGATTCTAGGAGTTTTCAAGGCTCGATTTCTTCTCTCGATAAGGAAGAAGAACATAGCCCTCCTCGCCAAATGGATATGGAGATATCATCATGAAGAAAAGACCTTATGGCGAAATCTTATAAAGGCTAAATATACTCCTACATCAAACAAAGATCACCTCCCTCCATCTTCTACAAAAGGGCCTTGGAAGTACATAAAGAAACATCAAAATCTCATCACCCACCGAACTCGCCATAAGGTGGGGAATGGGGGAAGCACATCATTTTGGACCAACCCATGGATTGAAAACACCACGCTAGCTTCGAAGTATCCACTTTTGTACCGGCTTTCTCATAACAAAAAAGCCACGAATAAAAAAACGTGGAATGTTGTCAACAAATTTTGGGACTTGAAACTTGGTAGGAATCTAAAGGATAATGAAGCAACGGAGTGGGCCAAATTAAGCCTTACCTTGCCCCTGTGATATTGTCAAACAAAGAAAGTCACTAACTTGGCTCCCCAGCGCTGACGGGGTCTTTTCTACAAAATCATTGATGATGGACATGAGGGAAAAAGTAGAAGCAATAAATCCCACGCTAGCAAAGACAATATGGAAAGGAATCAACCTAAAATGGTGAAGTTCTCCCTTTGGGAAATAGAGCATAAAGCCATCAGCACAAGTGAAAATCTTAAAAAAGAATGTCTTACATCACTCTCTCTCCAAATTGGTGTCCACTATGCAACAAAGCAAACGAATCACAAAGTCACTTGTTTATGCAATGCACATACACTCAAAATTTATGGATAACGATTCTTAATATATTTGGATGACATGTCACATTTCCTAGGGAGGTAAAGGATTTTTTGGATATGGCCTTAACGTACCCCCTTTCAAGAACGCAAAAGCCCTATTATGGAAAAACCTCATCATGGCTTTCTTTTGGAATCTGTGGAAAGAAAGAAATCAGAGAATATTTGCAGAAACGACACAGACCTATACAAAACTTTTCGACAATGTTGTTTACCAAGCTATATCTTGGTGTAAACTGTCTAATAGTTTTACTTCCTATAGTTATACCTCCCTCCCTGAAAATTGGGAAGGTCTTTTGTAAACATGACTAATTATACATCCCTCTTGTAAATTTCACTCATCAATGAAACTGTCTCTTATCAAAAAAAAAAAAAAAAAAAAAAAAAAAAAAAAAAAAAAGCTTGATTTCTTCACAAAACCTCTTTCTTATTCTTTCCTCAAGCTCAAGGAACTGGTTTGGAGGAACGACGTTGAGTGTGTATCCTAAATTTGAGAGAATCGTCCTCGGTCTGCAAGTTACCCGACACCTCCGATTTTCGATATCTTGGGTAGCTTGTTCGACGACGTTTCAGCTCTCGCTTCCTTCATCAAAGTTACTCAAATTCTTGCTCTGAAGCTAAATGAATCCTTAATTTTAAGGAAAAGAGGCCATAGATAGGAATTCGACACTTACCCCAAATTTGAACCCGAAATGGATTTTCTTCAATTGGGGACGTTCCTAATGTTATTTCTCTTCGTGGTCTTCTATGGAAACATTCCTTGGAGGTGCAGAAACTTATTGGGATCGTCCTTGCTCGACGAATTCTCGTGTATTCTCGGATTGGAATTTTGAGTTTTCCTTGAAGTTCTTCAATGGCGGATTGGATTGGGGGAATGGTTTCTAGGCACTTTCAGCACTCTATTCCTTCATAGAACTTGTGGGTAATCTTTTTTTTAGAAGCTATAGGAACAAGTTTGAAGAGGAATGGTGGAGAATTACTTTCTAATTTGGAAGAAACCCGAGAGTAGGAGACCCAAAATATAAACACTTATTGCCAACGACGGGGAGCTCGACCTTGCTCGATTATTATTCCAAACTATTGCCCCAACTTCAAAATTTATAGAGGAAACTTAAACCAACATTAAGAGCTCCAGAATCGTCGTGAATTGGCGGTTGGATTTTCTGGAAAATCCGTCGAAAATATCTACTCCGATCAGAGCCTCACCGACCTTGGATTTGAATCCTATCCGTTGGATGTGATGATTCGTGAGTTTTCTAGAATATATCCAAGTTCTTCCATACTCTCCACAGCATAAACCTTATCATCAGGCAAAGGCCACATGTCATGGTTTTCGAATATTAATTTTTGTGGAAGTGCAAAAGCTCGCCTTTAAAATATTTCATAAACGATACCATTGACTTAAAACAACGTTGAACTAACTTAAGGCTACTAAAAAGATATGCGTACAAATATTCTAACACCGGTTCTATGGCTTCCATCGCGACGCCGTCATCCGTATACGGGTGTCTTACTTTTACTTGAAAAATAAGATTAGCACCTTTGAGTACTGTAATAAATACTTAGTAAGTAACTCCATTATTAGGGTCGGACACATACTATATTGGTGGGACATATCATTTTAAAACTTTATGCCGTGCCTTAGGCAGCTTTCCAGTTCATGAGATCGTTAACAAGACTAAGAAAGTCGGCTACTACTAGTTATATGTATTTATGAGCATTGCTTTGTCCATCACCATTTTCTTTGTTTTCACCCACATATTAGTCGCGCACAAACTCCTCACCATCAAAATTGGCGAAATCGCCATAGCGGCCACCACCTTCAATGACGTTGCTACTGGATCTTTCTCACATTTGTCGCTATTAAACATAACCATGCCAAAGGTGAAGATAACAAAAGAGTTCTTTCTTTTTCACGTGGATCATACTTTCGAGATCTGGATTCATGGTTTTTATGACAATGGTCATCAAATCTGAAACAATTTAGTTATTACGGTGCCACAAGCCACAACCATCTACGACAACCGCCACCAACAACTACCCACATATCCCTAATCACCTTAGTTCTTCGATAAGACAAAGAAGAAATAGACTAATGTTACTTTTTTATGTTTCTTTTAGTAAGAGAAATAAGTGTTTGTTCTTAATTTCTTGTTCAATAATAGTGTTTTGAAGGGTACCATTTCATTGAATTTTAACCAGCTGGGTAGCTGTGTGTGACCGGGTACAAAGGGTACAAACAAGACTGAGGAATTCATCAATACATAACCATTGCTTTTCAAAAGGAAATAAACGTGTGTTTGGATCAACTTTTTAAGTGGAGAAAAAAAAAAGCATCAAGCTTTTAATTTCATCCTTTTAAATTTAAATTTTAAATTAGTTGGACCATTTATACTATCGATTAAATTTTTATTTCTATGATATACACTTCTTTGTTATATTTTTTAAAAATAATATTATGAGTAGAAACGAAGAATATTATTTGCATTATAAATTTCTTCGGTGTACTTTCATTCTCGAGTTAGTCGTCAATATTAGTTTGTTGTTCTTTTTATTTCACATTAATCTCTAGTTGGATTTGTGCTTCATCTAATGCAGCTGAGTAGCTGAGTGCCGGTCTTTCAAAATTGACCTTATCATAATTTTTATCTTCTTCCTCTCTGGCATCAATGTCACCTTCATCCATCGTAATATTGTTGATAGGGCAAACAAGGTCAACTACGTCTAATTCATTGTATTAATGGGCGTTACTTTGTCCATTACTGCTTTTCTTTGTTCTTATCGGTATTCTAGTCTTGCTCAAAATTCTCATAATCGAAGTGGGTGAAATCAACATGGCTGCTACGGTCTTCAACAAATCGCAGCTGGATCTTCCTCACACTTGTTATTGCTTGTCATAACAAAACTGAAGGCCATGAGGAACACAAGAATCTTTTTTTTTCTTTTATGGGTCCTACTTTCAAGAGTCTCGTTCATAGTTTTTGGGAGGGTTGTCACCAGATTTATAATAATTTAATAATTTTTTTATAAATTTTTAGTATCTATCATAGTGAACCACACGGCTTTGAGCATGTATCTATCATAATGATCCACGTGGCTTTGAGCGTGTATCTATCATAGTGACCCACGTGGCTTTGAGCATGTGTGAGAAACTTTTTTAATAGTGATTAATACATAAACTTAGATGAAAATTGTGTAAGTGGCTTGGAATAGTGTGACGATAGTTTGAGTCTCGATTATTGTCTTATATCACTGTAACATCGTTCTAAGTCCTATTTTTTTGTACAACATTATAACTAAATATAAGTAATATTAGAATTTTAAAACGCATAAATGTATTTAATAAACAAAAGTCAAAGTTTAGGACTATTTTTATAATCTTCAATACTTTTAAAAAATAAATTATATTTTTACCAAAAAAAAAAAGAAAGAGACTATGTTACGAAATTAGGTGAGAATTTGAAGTTGGGCATTAAGAAAATGAAGTGTATGCTTTTATGATAGAAGTCAAGTTGTTGATGTTCTTGTTGGGAAGTGTAAAATTGAAGAACATTGTCTTGAAGAGTACAATTTCTTGGATTTTAATCAGCTGTTGACCAAGATACCCATTGCGTGAACAAATGAGTATATAAATAAACGTGAACCACACCTTAACGAGAGCGATCTTGAAGATAGGTTAGTTAAGAAAAACTTAAAAAAAATGAAAGTTATTATCTTTACAAATAAGCAACACATTTTTTTCAGTGTCCCAAACATAAGAATTTCAAAGTTAAGCATGCTTTGTTTTGAGTCATTTATATTGGGTGACTTCCGGGCTATTTTTCTAAGAAATATGTGGGTAAGAACAAAACATCTTGAAATAACTTGGGGTAGATTGTGAGGATAGTTTTCACTTTTATATATAAAGAGTAAGTAACGTGACTATGTCGTAGAAGAATATCGTGACCATCATGTGCTGATTTTAGATTCCGAATCATGAATATGAGTAATTACGATAGGTTTCGTTTTATTTGCAATTGGGGAGACCGATGATATCAACAATGCTTTCCATAATGATATTAACTAAAAACACGTCATATATCAATGATTATGTACTTTTTTTTTAGATGGGTAATTGGCCATCAGGTTTGCTTTACACGTTCATTATGAACACCAAAAAAGCTGAGAGACAAAATTGAACCAATGTCCTTTTTATGTGGTCCACGTTGTTGGACAAGAGAATCTCGATCATACAATTGTACACGATTTCTCTTCTTCATTGTTTGCATAGTAAACGTTTTATTTTTAGGACTTCAATTTTACCTTGTGAGTAAATAAGCTCGACTTGTTCAAAACGGAATATTAAACATCACGTTGGATCATGGAATGTGGCAGTCAGAAAAATTTGTTAAGAATTACGAATCTCTACAATGGTATGATATTATCCACTTTGAGTACAAGCTCTTAAGGTTTTACTTTTGGTTTCTCCAAAAGGCCTCATACAGATTTTGTTCCTTACTTATAAACTCATGATATTTCTCTTAATTAACTAATGTAGGATTATTCTTCTCAATAATCCTAAACAATTCTCTCCTCGAACAAAGAACACCATAGAGCCTCCCCTAATACCTCCTTCTGGAGATCTCGAACAATCTCCCCTTAATTGAGGCTCAACTCCTTTTCTGGACCCTCGAACAAAGTACACCATTTGTTCGATGCTTAAGTCATCTTTGACTACACCTTCGTGGCTCACAACTTTTTTGTTCGACACTTGAGAATTCTATTGACATGGCTAAATTAAGGACATGACTCTGATACCATATTAAGAATCACGAACTCCATAATGATATGATGTCCACTTTGAGCATAAGCTCTTATAACTCGAAATAATTTGTTAAAGCAGAGAAGATAAAACAATTTTTTTTTTCACTTTCCATCCACAGTACACCTCATGAGCTCACTATTGTCACTCTAGTAGAGCAAAGAAACCCCTAGAAAAACTTTCGTAAAGGAAAGGAAGGTTTTATTGAAAGTATGATTTCATTATTTTTTATTTATTTTGAATTGAGCTCATACACTAATATTCAAGCCAAACTTATAACAATCTCTCTACAAGTTTAAGAATTCGAAAGTTATTGAGCTCTGTGTTGGGAGATTTTGAAGGTCAAAGCTTTCGAGTAAGATCTTTTTCGGTAAATCACAAAATTCTTGGTCCACACTTAAAGTCGTTTGATCAGACTTAATCCTACAACTTCGGGGTAAGGAAAGGAGAAAATTAGAACCCATAACATAATACCTTTAACTGAGAAATTCTCCCTCGATATTCAATGTTCTGACTTTGAGGCTTATCCATTTAGTTTTAGGAAAAGAAACCCACAACTTTGCTGAAGGAATCGAAAGGAGAAGAGGTCTAGAAGTCTCTAATTGAATCTAGAGCTTGATGGATGATCGATCTACAAGTTTAAGGAAACTAACCAACTTAAGATAGTAACTGAGACATGCAGTCGAGTTCTAATTTTTAGAGGTAAATGACCACTATACTATTGCACGTCATCGACTAGAGGTTGAAGATGATGATGTGACCGATTTAGTTGAACTGACCACCTTTGAATTTTCTTGGATCACCCTTTATTTTAACTTTATTTTGACCTTTTAATCTACTCTTATCAAATTTTCTTCCTTGTTCTTTACTTATCGTAGAACCTCCCAAATTATTTTTTTTGAAGAATTTTGAGTTTGGAAAGCCTGACATATTCAAATATGTAGGTTGTCATTTTGGATTTTCCTTAAAAAATACTTGTGTGGAACTATCTTGGACTGCTTCGAAACCTTGTGTATGATCCTGTATGATATAAATGTGCAGGTTTGGAAACTTGAATAAAAATATATGAACTCCAATTGATTGATTTTACCCTATACGTCAATATGAATCCCCGAGAATGTTTTAGTGACTTCGATTTGATAATTTGTTTCTGCTAAGCATGGTGTGAGATGATTTGATATATTACTCTGATTTATAAGATTTAGGTTTAATTATATGTCCAACAAACCTCTAATTGTAATTAAGGTTTGTATGCTTGTTACGAACCTTCATGTTTGCACGTCTGATTTCATGCTAGCATGTTTAAGCTTGTTGATTATGATGCATGAGATTTGTATCTTATATGTTGTTTTAAGCTAGAATAAGATTGTAGGATGTGAGCTAGACTCAAGTAGAACACGATGAATTTGCATGAATCGTTAAAAGGCCCTAAGTGACTGAACTAAGTACCACATAGCATAAGAAAACCTTAGACTTTACTATTCCTAGATTAGTACCAAGATTATAACCAAGACCTCTCTTCTATCCTTTTCGATGTCTTACCCGGACTATTAAGAATAGCTAGCTAACCATAGTAGTGAACCTTCCTCGATTGGCAGTGGTTTGTTTTTGCACTAAGGGGTAGACCTAGACTTGTCCTAATAGAGTAGTCCTTGAGGTCCAAACTTGATGAACTTAAAACAGGTTGAAACAAATTAGGGTCCTCTAATAAGGCTTATGTTTGTACTTACTAGATGGCAAGTACGAGGATCACTCTCCCTAGAACTTGGCATGACATTATGGAGCTACTTAGGGTTCACCAACTATACCTTTGTAGATGAAAATCTGGTAATGATTGCCTCTAGAACTGTAATGCCCTTATACGCCATTAGTGTTCGAATCAGAATGAGGTCGTGCCTTACTAGGAGTGTTCAAAAAAATCCAATAACCTGAAATACTTGACTAACTCAACCAAACTTGTATGATTTTGGTTCAAATAAATGAAAATTTTATTAATTGGATTGGTTCACAAGTTTCCCTTAAACTAGATTGGGTTGAACCAAACCAACTCGAATTATTGTTAATTTTAAAATATACATTTTTGTTTACCATAAAATTATCACGGGAGGGGTACTCACACTCGCAATGCGACATGTGGTGCACTCGGATTGGTGCCCTCGACCCCTTGATCCTAGGTTTGAACCATGCCTTAGTAAGGTTTTCTTTTTATTTTCCAACAAGTCGCGTAGGAACACGTGGCCTGCCTACGCATGTCCCTTCTCCTTTCTGCAGCACACGCCTTCGAATCTCATCTACAACACGTTCATCAAATTTCCTTAATTCTTTTTTTAGAATTTTGTGTTTTTTTTTACCTGTTTGAATGTCACTTGATTCAACTACGTTCTTTCACCAAAATTATAGAGTTTTAATCTAATTTTCCAAAAACTTTAGCCTCGTGCATTTTTCGTTAACTATGGAAGGAATTAAACCAGTTCAAAGTTGAACAAAATCTCATAAACTCATAATTCTTGATGATCATCGGAACTCTGTCTTCCAATCCTAAGATACAAATCATGACTTGAAAATATAGAAAAAAAATTCGCGAAATAAAAATAAGGTATTTAAAATTATAAGTATATACATATATTTACATTATTTCAAAATAGAGTTTGTATACACAAATTCTAGATATAAAATAAAGAATGAACTCAAAAACATTTTAAAACAAAATAAATTTGGAAGGTGAGTGGTTGATCTATGGATGTAACGCCCTTATGTATATATATTATATATATATTAAAATAAAAATAACAAAATAAAGAAAAATAATAATAATAACTAACAACCTTTCCTTTCTCTTCGCCTTCCCTAAGATACCTCCCCCTTTTGGTATCAATAATTCACAAAAATAGAAACATAAAAAAACTATTTGCTGGGAGAAGAAAGGCAGATGGAGAGATGGTTAGACAGATAACGTGAGAGAGATGTCATTTGAAAAGGTCAGTAGATTTATTTTAAAATAAAAAAAAGAAATACAGGGAGGAAAGCATAATCAAAAAGGAAAAAAAAAACAAAAAAGAGAAAAATATCCCGATTTTCAAATCAAAGACAAAAAAAACAATACATAGAAAAAGAGGAAGATTAGATTTGGAAATAATAAAGTCAACTGTTGAACAGAATTGAACTATTTAGATATGGGAGTAGAATTAAACTCGAAACTGCTTAAAAGAATTAGATAGGAGAGTATAATTAAACTGCTTGAATATGGGAGTCTTAAAAGAATTAGAATTAAAAGAAAAGGAAAAAAAACAAAAGAGAAAAGATTTTAGGAAAGAAAAGAAAATTAGAATGGGTTGAAAATGGTTTCGATTAATTGCATAGACATTCTTAAGAAACGAAAAGAAAATCAAATTTGATTGAAAATGCAAGTACGGTGGACAGAATTAAAATGTAGAAGAGAAGAGAAATAAAATGAGAGAAACATTCTTAAAAAAAATCAGATTTGATTGAAAATGGTAAGTACGGTAGAACGAGGAAAAAGGAAGATATGAAAAATTATTATATTTATATCTATAGGATATAATATTAAATGTTGAATTATCCAAGTCTCTTGGAATATTAATAATATTGACATATTTATAATTTAAGTTTTAAGTTTTATTATCCAATACAATTTAGAAACAATGAAAACATGGAATTCGATTTTTATTGAGGTCGTTTAGAGTCGTATTTCACCTTGTTAGTTGGATTATTAATTAAAATGTGAAATACTAACAAAAGGTGACGAACGGTGCGATAGGAAACGAACCTTGGCAACATTTGGAGTAGTTCTCGAGGAACGGGAGCTTACGTTAATTAAATTAGGGAGTACTCCAGTTAAGGGCAACCAAGTAAGTGGTTTTACTATAGGATGTTAAAGATTGTTTGATTTATGATGATGTATGAGTATGACGTTGTGTTGTGATGTATGTTAAATGTGTGTTATTTATGTTTCGATGCATGACGTACATGTTATATTTGATGCACTTAATGGCTTCTATGATGAGTATGATGTATGCATGACGATGTTATTAACATGATGATGTTTTCCATGTTGAACATGCCTTATAATGTTGTTTGCCATATTGCATCATGTCGTTAGATCGACATAGGACACAGCCCTAAGAGTATGAAAATGATATTAATGTAAATATCCACGAGCACGTGTTACATAGTGTAACCAAGAGATGAGACTAGAGGGTTGTGTCAGAAGAGATGTATAATTGGACTTAAAGGGACTTCATGCATATTGTGTGTTCATAAGCATAGGGCTACTTCCCCTAGAGATGATGAGTGCGGACGCGCACCGTATGATGAGCGCGAATGCGCACAGGTGCGAATGCATGCAGATGAGGGTGTTCATGAGGCGCATGACACTATGAGGTTCCGCTAACCTCCGGACGTCGCTACAGATTAGATTGACCAGAGGGTCCAGGGGGTGTGCGAGCGCCCTGGGGATTCACACTCGCACGTGTGAGTCGTGTGTAGGGAAGTACTATACATCCAATTTGTCCGAGACTGGAGGCCACCGTTAAGATGATTAGAGATAGGTTCCTAATTCATGATTGCATGTGTTTGCATTAACATGACCCCTATAGTGGGGTCACTTACTAAGTATTTAATACTCAGGGCGTGTGCCACATTGTTTTTCAGGTAAAGGCAAGGTGCCCATGTACGGTTGACGACGGCATCGTGATCAGAGACTGTGGCGCGTGCATAGGATAGTTGCATATTTGAAATTTCTAGTCTTGGTTAGGATAGGGTGCTTGCATTTCATTTATTTAAATTATTTAATTTGTAATTTTTTTTATCTTATTTTGAACTCTGATGTTTGAAACATGTAAGTCCGGCACTATTTTCTAGTGTTTTAACGTATTCTTAAGTTTTAAAAATTTTCCGCTAATAAAGAAGAGCATCTTTAGAGTTATATTATGCATTAGAGATGAGCATGAGACGTTAGTGGCGACTTTAGATATGTAGAAATTTAGGGTCGTTACAATGGATCCTTCTCCAATGTCCGCTTCCATCCCCAACCAGCTCCTAGTTACCTGAAAAATATGGAAAACATGGAATGAGGACAAACTCAGTAAGTAGCTTACTTTTAGCTTTTTAATCGTACAAAGCCTTTTCTTGAATAACCAAGGACCTAATATATGACTTGGCTTGGCTCATGACATATGGTCAACTTGGTAGCTACCCCTAAAGTGTTCTAGAATACTCCCCATTAAAGATCGATGTGGTCACATGGTTGGTGAAAAACATGGTCATGACATCCTGCTAGTAAAACATGACGCAGAATATCTCATCTAGGTGAGAGAAACATGAGGCTCGTCATAACATCCTACTCTTAAGACATTGTACAGGTCATCTTGCTTAGAAAAAGAATCAGGGGTCTTGTAATGCACTGTGTGGCGGGAGGTCGTGGTCACTTAGGGTGCAGTAGCATAGTACCTAGCAAACTTAAGTATCATAAGTTTATGGCATGGGTAAAGGCATGTATGGTCATAAGGTATTGTTCTTAGTGTATAGTTCATTAATAGCCCCTAGGTATACTTGAATTTTATAGCGTACCCTATTCATGGTACATGTATAGCCTTAAAGTAAACTAAGCATTTCCACGGTTATATTCGTATCATAAGTACTTGGAGTATCATATAAGAAAGTTTTAAAGTAAACTAAGCATTTTCACGGTTATATTCGTATCATAAGTACTTGGAGTATCATATAACATGAGTATTTAAGTTCTTGAAAATTTATTAATCTATTAAAATATTATAATTTAGGGTCATGTATAAAGTTTCATGTCGTTCGGAGGTCATTAAGGTCGTGAACCATAGGTAAATTACCTTAGAGGCATTATGGTCATTTTATGCTATTACTAGGTTTAGCTACTTAACCATGTTCAATGACCGCCAAATTTCGTATAAAACCTTAATACATCATAATATGTTTGAAATTAAAATTTGATGAGAAGCAGAGTTTATTTAGTGGGTTATTTTAACGTTACTTGATTTTCAAGCAAAATGCTCGGTTTAGGTTCTTGACTTATTTGTCCCATAATCCTTTATTTCTTACTTAACTTAAGGTTTGTTTCAAATTCTAAATTATTCCTACAAATATTTCGTATGAAAAGATAGAATTGGCTACTTGCCTCTTGATCGATGTTTGGGGTCTTGGTTCTTAAGCTTCCGATATCGGAATTACTCCAAATTTTCTTTGACAAGCTCCTTGGAATGTCTAGTTTCTAGTAATATTGATATTTTCATGAGAACGGATTTAGAAGGGATTTAATTTGATGAAAAATTAGGAAGGGTTTATTTTGGGCTGACGCAGCCAGTTGAATTGAACCGACCACGTCATCAGCTTCTTCCTCCGACAGGGAAAGAATACGTCCATGTCGTTAGCGTCACCATCTAAAAATGAAGCTCAACAGCTTCATACAGTACATTTTTTCCTCTCGTTTTCCTCATGAAAGTTAATGGTGGCACATCAAGGAATAGTTAGAGACAAGTTTCTTACCTAGAGATGACTGTAACATGTTATATAGCCTCACAAAGTTGACGAAAAATACGATTCTTTGTCGGAATAAACCCAGAACAACTCTTCATTAGTTAGGGCAATTGAGATACTCTTAGGCCACGAATTCTCCATGCTTTATACTTTCTTCAAGCTCAAGAAATAGTTTTAAATGAATGAACTTATGTGATCGTGGCTAATTTTGGGGTCAAAGCCTTGGCCTGCAAGTCAACCAAAGCGGTCAATCCTTTTGGGTAGTTCAACCCTATACCTTATTAGGCTGTGTGTCCTTCAAGAAAAATGATCATTTCATTCCTTTAAAGCTTAAGTAATGCTCAAATTTGAATGAGAATGACCGAAAGTAAGGATTTAAATTTTGCCCCCACAAACTTACCCGAATACGTTTTTCTTCAATTCAGCAGTCCTGAGCTCACCTCCCTTCGACGTCTTTTGAGAAAATAATTCTTTATGGTGCATAAACCACATCAGATAGGCCTTACATGAAAATTTTGCATGTAACCTCATATTAGATTTTTCAAGTTTTCTTCGAGCGTTATCAATGGCGGTCGTATCGGGCATTTGGGTTAGAGGCACTTTGCTTGATTCCTTCATTAAAGTTGTGGACAATTGTGCTTAGAAGGTGTAGAAACAAGTTTGAAAAGAATTGGTGAATCAAAACTCTTAATTGAGGGCTTGGTGTCGCTTGATTGGTGCTCCAAATGGTTGCCCACATTTTGATGACTGATTTTGTGAATGATTTTCTCAATGTCTTTTGTGTAAACTCTGTTTAATTTTATTGAAAATTATTTACTTGGAGACATGTTTTCAAAGGATCTAAATTATCGAGTTGTTTTAAGATTTTTTATTTACGGTAAGATTATATTTACTTAATGAATAATTATGGTCATAAACTATAAAAGTTACCATTCTTGAAATGTCTCACCGAAAATCAAGCCATGTATGTTGTCTTTGTAAAGTATACTCGAAAATGTAATAAAAAAAAGCATCTGTGCTTTCTTTTCTTTAATACCTAACTTTTTTTGCAATTTTATGTACAGTTGCATGTTTAGAATCATTCAAGCTTGACTGAATCCGTCTTTATTTGTTAAGTAATTCAAATCTCAAAAAGTGTTGTTACCTTAAGATATTAGATCAATAAGATAATCTGAATCTTACTTTCCATTCTGGTGATTTCTTATGATTTTGAGTTTTCTTTTGGATATATTTAGATCTAAAGGTCATATTTTTCAATAAAGTTGTCAATAAAGTTGTTAGATCAAATTCCCAAGAGTTCAATCATTTGGAATAAAGTTAAATTGATTTGTGAATTTTAACATTTATGAACTAGGGTTTTACATATCCAAATAAACGTCTATGAATAAAGATAATACATTCCATAATAAAATTATTTGTTGTCTATGACTCTAAGCAGGCTTTATGAATAAAGATAATACACGATCCTTGGTCTCATGGTCTTCAACGGTGTGCCCATCTCTATGTTGGTAGACTGTTTGAGATATTCTACCGAGATTTAAAGCAATTTCAATGAAATCTTTAGAGATTAGTGGTGAAGAATTCAAACTTTGAATTTCATTCATTTTCTTCCACGACTCGATAATCAACTCTTTTATATATTTTCGCGCTTCATGTTCGGAGGCGCCTATGTCATTCATGTAACACCAGATGGATGTAACGACTTCACCTTTTTCTGTTTCATCCTATAGTTTAGAAAACTTCATTGTTAATATTATTGGTTCGCATGTTTGAAAATTAAGGAACTAATAGCATACAAGAATACTTAAAGAAATACCGTCGATGAAGCTAAGTCATTGGTAAGGCGAAAGATGATGGATGAATGTCGAATTATATCAGGATAGTCTACCAAGAATTCCAAAGTCTCTTTCATTATTGAGTTTGTGGCAAAGATGTAAGCATGAACGAGAATAAGAGATCCCGAGACTGAGATCCATGCATTGTCTAAATACTCTTGGAATGTTGGTTTATAATTGGTGTAGTACCACTTTGCCTCTATCAAGAAAGCTTTGCATAAATCTATCCACTAAAACATTTTAAATGTATAAAGGGTTAAGGATTTGATAAGAATATATTTGTCCAATAACAAAAACAACAAAATTCGATTAGCATAAAATTAGATGGAATAGAAAATATTTACCATTTTTCTTAAATATTGAATGACATTTACTCCATGATTCTTAACTGCATCGAAAGTCATATCGTTGATTGTGTTGTGAAGAGCAATAAAACATATTTTCATGTAGTTAGGCAATGAATCGATCGTAGCGATATCCCATCTGAAAGTATCAAATGCAAAATTAATTCGGTAGAAAAAAATGATATAATCATTTACTTAATAATGTTTTTATGAATTACGACAACTTTGAACCCATATGGTTCGTCTTTATAAAATTTATTACTTTTATTTTATTTGGCTTGATTTAGTGGATATAAATTACCTCTCTACAGCATCGGTAAACAGTTCGAGTTCGTCCAAAGTTCCATGCACATCATAAATATCGTCAATTATTGTTATAAATGAACCAATTTTTGTACACATTCTTCTAAGATATCCAAGATGAGGTTCGCATCCTATTCCCACGGACCAAAAGAAATTTGCCATCAATCTATCTCTTGCAAAGTCGAGTTTTTGTCCGAGCTCAGTGCTCTTCCACCACCTTCATTCATACCAAATAAACCATTACGATATATTAGATTCAATGTTTAAGAGAGAGTTAGGAGACACAACAATCAAAAAAAAAAAAAAATGAAAGAAGAATTTTTAAATTTAATTAGACTTGTTGGTTACCTAGAAGCATATTTCAGGTCATCTTGATGTGTGGATTGGACAATGTTGAAGTCTAACGTGGCTAAGTCCAACAACACGAGATTTGGTTCGGGTTTTCTTTGATACACATCGATGAACCATCTAGCCTCCAATCTTGGCATTCTCCAATGAAGTGGGAGCTCTAGAGCATGCCTTATCATTGTACAAATTATTTCATTACCACTCTTTTTAAGGTACTTTGATAGATGCTCGATGGCAAAACGTCTCACATCATCCAAAAAGCTTTCACCTTCCATTGCTAAGAAGGAAGCTTCGTATAAGGATAACATTCTCTTAGCTTTCTCTTCACAAATACTATTACAACTTTCAAACTCATCCTTAAACTTCTTGAAGACCTCTGCGTATAATCAATAAAAAAAACATTATTTGAGAAAACGAGATATAAAATAGGGGAAAAAAACAACAAAATTGAGTTTGAAAACGAAATGGGTTACCTTCGGGGATATAATAGCCATGTTGCCTTAAAATCCTAAAATGAAGAGTCGTGGCATATAAGTCGTTGTTCCACTCTAAATCCTTTCCATTATGGAACTTTTCATTCATATTCTCTAATATTTGATTTATTTCTGTTTGGAAGTGATATGACAATCCCAACCTTTGTAGCTCGTCGACTAGCTCCAATTGTCTCAAACTATCTCCCTCCAATAATAATTCTCTGTTGAGCATCATTTTCACGGTTCTTTTTAGCATATCTCTTCTATATAAACTCTTCTCTTCCTGAAATTAAATAAGAAATTTGTTGCAGGTAAATAGGTGAAAAATAATTCAAGAAAAGATATTCATAATACACAAAATAAATTATATCAACGCATTACCGTGAATTCACTGGTTAACGATTGAACAAACTCATACTTCCAGATAGGAGGTTGGTAATTTGCAGATCGCCGATCGACAAAATTTTCGTAAGCTTTTCTATCGAGCGTCCATGCCCTAACAATTTGGAAGAAAAAAAAAAGCATAGAAGTTAGAATGAGAAGAAGGATTATGTGTGGAGATAAAAGGAAAGAAGAGGAAGATGGAGAAGGCACATTGTCATATATGTACTAAACAAATCTCTCCCAATTCCTTTATGACTCAATTGTTTGTTGGTGTGCAAAGTGAAAGAAGTGTATTCCTTTTATACATTAAATTTCTCATTTTTAAATGTGAGATCTTCAAAATAAATAAATAAAAATCGGTAACTCAAAAAACTCGACCAATCTAATCCAATCTATACAATTTGGGTTAAACTATGAATTGATTCATAAGTTCTTTTAAAATTAGATTGGGTCGGTCGAATCAACTCTAGTTTATTATTAATTTTAAAAAATATGTTTTCTTACCTGCACTATAATTATATATACATATATTTATTATTAAATTTTTCTGGTAAATGTTAATCGAATATTTGAAAATACATTTTATTTTTATTAAAAAGATAAAATTTAACTAAAAATGTCACGAATACTCGATTGAAAAAAAAAACGTGTCGAAGTTTAAAGTTATAAGAACAACATTCATGTTTTTGGCATTACCCAACGAATGGCCACAAAAGAATTTCGATTTTTTTTTTTTTTTAAGTTTTAATTGGACTTTTCAAGAAAACGAAGAAAGTTGCAAAAGTTATAATAAAATGGGAACTAAAACATGTCCAAATTCTTATGGCCATTCTCCATCACATAAACCATTAAATTTATTTCAATGTAATAAAATAATAAGCATTTAAATTTATTTGACACGTACAAAATATTTATTTATTAATTTAAGTATATATTATGATTTTTTTTTATTTTTTATAATTGTACTATAAATATTTCATATTCGAGATTTTGTAAATGAATGACCAACGTTTTTGAAAAGCGAGTCGTTATAGTTGAGGAGGACAGTATGCCAATTTTATATGTCAAATAAATTGATACTCACAAATTATCACACGACGAAGAAACTTTGAATGTTTTAGTTTCAAAAAATGAAACGTTAGAATTGTTGAATTGGTTAAGTCGAGGAGACACTAAATATCGTGGTATAAAAAACTTGTAATGACCCTAGATTTCTACTTACCTAGAGTTGATGCCGTCGTCATAGCGTAATCATTTCTATACGGAAATAAGCACTTAAACTTTATCATAAAATGTAAACTTCATCTTAAAATACTTCCATAGACTTGCGTGTTCGAAAACATCTTTAAAACGACACAATGATAAATGAAATAAATAAACGTTAAAATTAAAAACACCCTATTCTAACCTAAGTCTAAGAAAATAAGTACAACTACCATATGCATGTGTCATGGTCTTGAATTGTAATGTCATTGTCAATCGTACAAAGATGTCTTGCCTTTATTTGAAAAATAAGAGTAGCACGTGGCTTGAGTATTTTAAGAAATACTTAGTAAGTGTATTTGTTCTTAGTTCTAGCCCTATCACGCTCTTTAAGTTCTGGGTTCTTAGTTCTGAGAACTTGGATCTTTATCCATGTTCTAGTTCTTATCATTTGTTCTTAGTTCTTTTCCTTATCTTTAGTCTTGTTCTTGGTTTTTGTCTTTAGTTATTCTTGTTCTTGTTTCTCATTATGTTCCTTAAGACACTCCGTCTAGGATTTACGATACAAGACATGAACCTGACAACCTGTGTCTAAGGTTTCATTTGTTCCAAGCGATACAGTCTTAACCTATGTCCAAGACTTCATGCATTCCAAGCGATGTGGTCTTATCCTGCATGTAGGACTTGATGTGTTCCGTGCGATATAATCTGAAATCTATACCTAAGGCTTCTTACATTTCAAGTAGTGTAGTTTGAAACCTACATCCAAGGCTTCATAAGTTACAAGCGACACAGTCTGAAAACTTATGCTCAAGGTCTCATACGTTCCAAGCGGAATACCTTGAATACCTATGCCTATAGTCTTAGACGTTCAAAATTAGAAAAATAGCCTCGAAGATATCGAATTACAAAATATATAGCTTCCCAAAAGTTTATTTTTCCAATTAACGATTTAACCTAGGGTCGATATGAGGTTGTCATGATGGCTTGATAGTAATTGATTAGTGCAAGGGGCACTTGATTTGATCGAAAACTCTGCATGTTCGAGCTCTAAAGTCTAACCTTTATCTAGAAAGTTTTTGTGTGTAGGTATGGGCATCGTTCACTTTCCTTATTGACATCAGTGTAAGGGTGTACACAAGTTGGGTTAGGTTGGATTGGAAAAATCTTTTAGACGAATCTAAAAATTATAAATTAGTCGCGTTGGTGACCTAAACAATCTTAATAGAGTTCACAACCCAATTCAACAGTCTATTTTCAAATTGAGTTGGATTCATTGATTGGATTATTCATTTTATTATTATTATTTAAAAAATCATATTTATCTACCGTTCACATTAATAACTAAAATCTCATAAAATTTTAATATCAAACATTTGTAAGTCAAAACGCATCACTAACATCGATTACAAATCTTAAATATTCTTAATCATTTTTTAAAAAATAATGTAAAGTTGGATTGGATTGCAATTGTGTTCTTAAGTTGGTTCAGTCAAATTTGTCCAAAAAAATGTCGACTCACATTTCAATTTTTTATTTTCTAAAAATTTAACCCAACTTAAATAATATATATAATTTAACCCAATTTTTATGATTTGAGTTGAATTATCGAGATTAGTTTAATTATCGAGTCATATGAATGACCTAACTAGTGGTGATAGTTCGTGTGAACACAAAAGGTGATATCGAGCTAATTGTCTAACGAAGAAGAGAAAGGAAACCACCCTCTTAGTTACCCAAAGATGATGCATATCCACTTAATCTTTCTAATATAATTTATGTTAACGGTAAAAAGTTAAAAAAAATTGTATTGGTGTAACAATTTGAACCTATCCAATGGAGATACTATTCACTTTGGTCTATTACATGTTGTCGTGAGTCTCACGATTTTAAAACACATATGATAGGGAGAGATTTCAACACCCTTATAAGAAATGTTTCTTTCCCCTCTCAAAGGGATATGGGATCTCATGATTCACTCCCCTTGGGGGGCCAGCGACCTTGCCGGCACACTGCTGGTGTCTGGCTCTGATACTCAAGCCCACTGCTAGTAGATACTATCCGCTTTGATCCATTTTGTATTGTGAGATCCCACATCAGTTGGTGAGGAGAACGAAACATTCTTTATAAGGGTGTGGAAACCTCTCTCTAACAAACGCGTTTTAAAAATTCTGAGGAAAAGCTCAAAGAGGAGAATATCTGCTAGTGATGGACCTGAACCGTTACAAATGGTATCAGAACCAGTCATCGAGCGATGTGCCAGCGAGGAGGCCGAGCCCTGAAGGGAGTGGACATGAGGCGGTGCGCCATCAAGGATGCTAGGCCTCGAAGGGGGTGGATTATGAGAGATTGGAACGAATGCGTGATGGACCACAAATGGTATCAAGGAGCGATGCTAGGCCTCGGGAGTGGGGTGGATTATGAGGTCCCAAATCGATTGGAGAAGGGAACGAGTGCCAACGAGGACTTTGGACCACGAAGGGGGGTAGATTGTGAGATCCCACATTGGTTGGAGAGGAGAATGAAACATTCTTTATAAGGGTATGGAAACCTCTTCCATACACATTTTAAAAATCTTGAAGGAAAGCCTGAAACGGAGAGTCTAAATAGGACAATATCCGCTAGCGGTGGACTTATGTAGTTACATGTATCAAGTATTAGCCTAATTCCTGGAAGAAAAGAAAATAAGGAATAAAATTAAAGGAAATAAAGAAGGGAGAGTCATAACAGAGAAGAAGAAGAAGGGTACCATGAAGCATCACCGATCCGACCACTTGGAGACTTTTTTCGGTAAATGTTTCTTCACAAAAGATACTCATTACCGTGAGGATATTCAACCTCGACTTTTGAATCGTAAAAAACGGTCAAGAAAACAGAGGAGATCTTGAGGTAAAAGTTTTGGGATTCTAGTCTCGGTTTTTCTTTAGATCCGTGAATTTCTTTGAGTTTTAGGTTATGAAATTAGTCTAAATGGGTTTAGGAAGCGATTTTTTTTTATAGGTTACATGAAGAAACATGAAGGTGAAATTGACCAGAAGCCGGAGTACCAGTGGATCCTTAAGAATGATAAGTTATGAGTTTTTAGCCAATTTTAAATATGCTCAATTCCCTCCCCAATCAAAGGAACTTAACAAAATTTTTTGTTTTTTTTTTTTTTTTCCAGGATTACTCGATTAAAACTCTTCATGTAACGACCCTATTATACTATAATAAAGTCGTTACCGTATGCATGACGTGGTCATTTTATGTGGAAACCTTTAGTTTAAATAGTAAATAAATGATGCATGGACCTACACGTTAAAAATAAAATTATTAAATCAATCCAAAAATATATAAGAAACGAGAATAAACAATATATCTAAAACTAGAAAACAAAACATTGCTCTAATCTAACCTAAGACTATAAAATAAGATGAAATGCAACTATCCTAACACCGGTTCCATGGTCTTAATGCGTCACTTCCGACATCCATACATGGGTGCTTTGCCTTTACCTGAAATGTAAAAGTAGCTCATGACTTGAGTATTTTAAGAAACACTCAGTAAGTGACCCCATTATTGGGGTCGTGAAACGCAGACACATGCAACACAGTGGGACCTATCATTTAAAACAACCTAGCATGATCTTGAGCTCTTTCCAGACCGGGCAAGGTTGGATGTAATAGGGTCGACTTCGGTTTAAGCTTCCCCTATAAACGACACAAGAATCGATTTTAGTCGAGCTTCCAATCGCAAGTAATAGCCGTTTAGATTTTGGGTCTCCTTGATAACAATAAACCCGAGGGAAGGCTCTAATCCCAAATGATAAGAAAATCAATCCAAGGACTCTAATACTAAATGATAAGGAATCACTACAAGGGGAAGTAAGATTCGAATTACCTTATTGATTGAATATCTCAAGGTAAGAACATTTATTTGAAATTCGAATCACTCCACAAGCAAGATCGATCATGTCTAGCTTGAATGATTCTTGTTGATCAAATATCTCAGGGCAAGAACACTTGATTGAGATTCGAATCACTCTACAAGCAAGATTGATCATGTCACGCTTGAATGATTCTACATGCAACCTAAACTCATAGAATTGCAAAGAAACTTAGCCATTGGGAGAAGAAAAGCACAAATGCTTCTTTTACTGTATTTTCCAAGTCTATCTTACAAAGTTAACATACATGGCTTTATATAGCCTCAAAATGAAAACTCTTTAAGGCCACTCCAAGAGTTGTAACATTCATACTTTATGGTCATAATTAATCCTCATGTAAATGTAACCCAAAGTAAATAAAAATTCGCAAAATACATTAATGAAACACCATAACTCTAAATTATGATCCACAAAAAAAATTATAACAATAAAACTTGATTCTTCTTCAATGTGCATGAATTGAAACATCTTGATATCTTGGTTCATATCACTCCTACTCTCGAATTTCTTCTAAGTTGGAGAGCAATTGTCCACCATTTTCGTAGTACTTCTTCCTCGGGTTTAGAGTTGTCAGTTGCATACTGAGATAATTGTCGGAAGAATTTAGATACGGTTGGATTTAATCTAAACTACATTCCTCTAAATAAAAGTACATGACTGTTTTAAATGATTATGGAGATGAGTGATTTTAGTGTTCGAATGCTTTATACGATGTATTATTATGTTCGAATGATGTATGATCCTATATTATTATGGTTGAATGATACTATATACATGAAATTGGTGCACACATGAAAAAAAAAAAAAGAATGGAGGCCTAGGCGAAGGTATAAAATGAGAGAAGTTTATAATTTTAATTGATTGGGATGAAATTGATGTAATATTTGTTTCCCTCGATTAAAATGGTGGGTCCAAATTCTCTTGTTCTTCCTTCTGCTTTCCTTTCCCTTCTCTTTCTTTCATCGTCTCCCGCGATCTCTTTCCTCTCCCACCTCTCTAACGTTTAACCCCAAGCCCACCTCCACGCGCCGCCGACAGCCTCTTCTCCGGCGAGAAACGCGCGACGGCGACGGCGCTGAACCAGATCTGTGTATCTGACCACACCTACGCTGTCACGAATCCACCCACTGCCACGCAAACCACCCGCACCGTCGCGATCTTTCACATTTCTAAATTTCGTATTCAAACCCAATTGTCTGCCGAAATTGTCCGCAGCTCAATTGTGCAAAACCTGACGTGATTCCGGGATCCTCTGCCATTCACTGCTCCTACCAATACTCAATTGGATCCTCTTCTGCGGTCGATGACGAGGTTCTTATAAGCTTCGCCTTCGGATGCGAATTTAATTCTTCCGATTCCTGCTCCTGATCAGTTTCTATGTGGATCTTGCAACTTCACTTTTCTTGTATTAATTTTTTCGTTTCTTGCATTATGTCATCATTGGTGTGACGAAAATGAATGAATGAATTGTTGCGTTCATCGAAAATGTAGCTCATTGGAGAAACCCTCCGCCCTCATATCATACCCACTAAATTTGGTTGATTTCGTAGTTTTTTCTTTAATGCTCGAGAAGCTTTTATCAGTCAATTGAATTCTTTGTTCTTATTTCTTTTTTCAGTATTAGCTGGGGCCTTTATGTGCAAGCATTAGCTGATTGAATTGTGGATCTATCGTTTGTTCTTGAATGGCGTGGTTTAGTGGGAGGGTTTCTTTGGGTAACTTTGCGGATCTTGCTGGTGCGGTAAATAAGCTCCAAGAGAGCGTGAAGAATATTGAGAAGAATTTTGACTCTGCTCTTGGGTTTGAAGAGAAGCCGGAATCCAGCAGTGATGGTAATTACTCTATATTATGTTGCTAATTATCATTGGGTATTTGGTTGAGCTTTTTTTCCCCTATAACGTGTAACCTGTAGGAAAGCTCAAACGATGCAGGAATGGTATTTTTCTGCTGAGACAGATTATTATGAAATGGCTACCGTGATTAAAATTTCTATTTCATATGTGCTGGAATCTAACGTGTAGAAAACTTAGTGTTGAATAAAAATCAAAGAGGGTTTTGTTCCAAATCCTTTTTCTTGTAAAGTTGGAACTAGTGAGGCCACTATTTTCCTTGAATAAAGCACAAAATGGTAAATTAGGAAAGTTGGTTGATAATCTAACTGCAATGAATTGAAGTTAATTTTTTTTCTGTGGTTGTGTGTTCCTAGCTGTTCTTGCACTGCCATCATTAATCCATGATTCTTGAAATTCAGGAGCTGGTCAATGTCTTTACTATCATTGCCAGTTCTTTAGCCAATAGTTTTTCATGTTCTCTTTATATCCTTGTAGCTCCTGGATTCTGGCAATCAGCTTCTGAAGGGAAAACACTCTTTGATCCAGTCAGGGCATTAATTGGGGAGTCATCAGAGAAACAGGAACTGCCATCTTCACCAAGCCCCCCTGAAGTTACGGAGTCATCAGAAAAGCAGGACTCTTCACAGCTTCAACATGATTTGAGTGAAAAGGAAGGCATTGAAAGTGAGCAGTCAGTTCCTTCTCCTTTAAGGGAACCAACTTCTGAAAATGATGTTGAAGTTCCCACAGAAAAAGATGACGAAAGGTCAGACGTACAACAGGAAAGCCAAGGAGAAGCAGAGTCTGAATCACCAGTCACGCCTATTGAAGTTCTTGGATCTTCTGTCCAGAACCATGAAGTATTGGAATCTTCTGCTGAAGCCAATCATGAATCACCAAGAAGGTCTGTTGAAAGTCCTGAACCCACTGCTGAAATTTCAGATTCCGTTCACAATCTACAGCAGAAAGAGCTTTTAGAAGTGGAAACTTCCGAACATCCAGAGGTTGGTGGGTTAGGGGCAACGGATGTATATCAAGATGAAGGAAGTAATGAGCTGTCGGTTGATTCTCAGAGTTCTTCTGATGTGCATAGAAGAAGTACTGAAGAAATATTGCTAGCAGATAGGACAAATGAACCAATGGTTGAGGTAGAGAGCACTGATAAATTAAAATCAGAAGTAAAGGAACCCTTAAAACTGATTCCACAGATTGAAGTTGAGTCATTTGATGATAACCAGGGTGAAGGTGGTAGTGAAACTTCTAGCGTAAATTCTGGTAGCACTGAGGTAAAAGAAGGCCCTCGGGAATTGTCAAGTGCCCCATTCTTTGAGGACGCTTCTCTGCGAATTTCTAGTTCAGATTCTAATGTAAGTGATCTAACAATTAAAGCAAATGAAACGGAGCAGCAACCTAAAGATAGTGAGACAGAAACCGAAAGGCAAGGTTTGAGCTCAGCGGAAAATATACCTAGTCATTTAGATTCTGCGCATGAACTAGAGAAGGTGAAGGCTGATATGAAAATGATGGAAACAGCATTGCAAGGTGCAGCAAGACAAGCTCAGGTACTTCATGTGGCAATACATTACCTACAACCTTGTAGATAAAGATACTCTCAGGTCGGAGGTTTGAATTTATCCACCCTACATGGTTTTGAACTCTCGAGAAAGATAATTTTGAGCCTGAAGCTCTTTTACATGGTTATTCTTGCTATTGAAAATTGACTAGATTTGACTGAGCTGCAGATAATTGAGATTAGATTGTCTAGGGCGTCTTACCTGAGAAGTGGTCTTTTGAGATGTTCCTTTCCTTATAGTTTTCTCACTTATGATTAATCTGATTTCCTGCAGGCAAAGGCTGATGAGATAGCGAAATTGATGAATGAAAATGAGCATTTGAATACTGTGATCGAAGAATTAAAGGTATTTTATATTTTCATGTTAATCAATTAAGATCTTAATTTGTTATCCTTTTTCGAGCAGTTAGGTGTGGTGGTTGATAGAGGAAGGCCACTTACATTAGGGACACTCTAAGCAAATAAACAAATGAATGAACTTGAAATTTGATCCATATAACCTTGTACCTAACATAAATCTTATTCTGATTATTTTCTGCACTTGCCTTCTCACTATTCAACATTTTGATCCCTCGTTTTTGCTCACCATCCAAGCCCCCCATATAGCTTAGAATTTTCGAGCAATTGGAAGCAGCTATCTATGATGAGACTGATAAATTGATATTACGCAATTGTGATTGTCCATCTTTACCACTCTTCGTAGCTTCTTGAACTTTTTGTACGGTGTCGCTCCCAGGGGTTGCTATACTAGTCTTAAGTCAGAAGTTCATAACGAACTAACAAGTAAACTAACCAGACAACTAACTAATTAGGCAGCTGCTAGTTTAACTGTAAACGACAACTAGTTTCAATAATTAATTTACAAATAACCCTACAGCATATTATTGACATTTTTTCCCTCTTGAAAGTGTGGATGGAAAAACTATCTCAACAACTGAATTTGGTCTCTTAATAGTGGAGGCCTAATGCAAAATTTTCAAAGTTCTTTCGTTTTTTTTTCTTTTTTCTTTTTTCTGGGGGGGGGGGGTGGGTTGTTTTTACATTTATGCACCATGATCCTGTTTTCCTTGTTGATTCGTGCCACTTCATTTTTTTCACTTAAACAAACTCATTTGAATTTCATTATGAAAGCTTGGCTAAGCCTATTTCCCTGAGATTTTTGTCTTCATTTGTGAAAATTCTTTGGTCAATCTATTGTCATCTTATCATTCAATTACCAACTGTAAGATATACCGTGCAATTTTCTTTTATCATATTTTACACAATACAAACTAATTTGCCCTCCTTCCCCGCCCCTTTGTAGAGAGGAATATGAAATATCTGTTACTTACATTCCTTATTATAACAGAAAAAATCGAGTGATGCGGAAATTGAATCGTTGCGAGAGGAATACCACCAAAGAGTCTCAACTATTGAAAAGAAGGTTTGTCTTTTCTTTTTTATATTATTTTTCCAACATCTTCTGTATGAAGTTTACTCTTGATTTTACTAAAAGTAGTTACGACAGCTTGAGATTTTTAAAAACCTTTTGTTTTCATCACCCATACACATTTCTATCACATGGACCGGCTTTATGAAGTTCGAACTCCAGTTGATGGCATTGATAACCATAAGTTTAGAGATCTTCCAAGCATCAATGGAGTTTTTCTAGTTGGTACATATTTACTTAAATCACTTTCTCGTAGAAAGTTAGCAACTGTTTCGGAAAAAAAAAAAGTGAACGAGTGTGAATTATATTTATATTTTATTTCTCTTGGGTGATTTCTAATGCTTTTGGATCGTAACATTACAGGTATATGCTCTTACTAAGGAGAGGGATACACTTAGGAGGGAGCAAAGTAGAAGGAGTGATGTGGCTGCTCTTTTGAAGGAAAAAGATGAAATAATTAATCAAGTTATGGCAGAAGGTGAGGAACTTCTTAGTCTTTTCTTATGTATGTCTAATGGTATTTTCTTACCTCTAATTTCTGCAGAAATGAAAATTTTCCTTATCCAAAAAAATTCTGCAGAAATGACAACTGTATAGTTGCTTTTCCTTTTTCAGTGGGTATTGTGGGGGAATAAAATGTTTGCTGTCTGCATCTCACATTCTCTCAGTCTCGGTCCTTTTCGTTTTGAAATATTTACACATAATAGGATAGTGCATGTTAGAGTGTCCTATTAGGAAGTTCGTCTTCCTATTTGATTAACCATTGAAGATATTTGTCTACCAACCAGGCGAGGAGCTTTCAAAGAAGCAGGCTGCTCAAGAATCTCAGATTAGGAAATTAAGGGCCCAGGTATGCTCAGGTTAACTTTCACTGAGATTTTTGGGAAAAAATTATATTACTCAGACAAATACTAATTTAATTGGTTTCTGGAGGCTAGATAAGAGAGCTTGAAGAAGAGAAGAAGGGATTAATTACCAAGCTTCAGGTAATTGAATTGTCAGGTTCTTGTAAGACATTGGATTAGATTTCCTGCGATGAAGAATGATGTTAAAAACGTCTTTTGTCCTGCACTATCATACTTCTGTAGTATGTTTTTAGAATAATTTCATTGAATCGTGGTGGAGGCACAGAAGGTTTCATTTGGAATTTTATCTTTCCAGAATGTATGGTCTGTTGCACCTATCATTTGCAAGGACTTCATTTTTTTATGCATCTTATACTTTTATTTCAGGTGGAGGAAAATAAAGTAGATAGCATCAAGAGGGACAAAACTGCTACAGAGAAGTTGCTGCAAGAAACAATAGAAAAGCACCAAACAGAACTAGCAGCACAGAAAGAGTACTATACAACTGCCTTAACTGTTGCCAAGGAGGCCGAAGCGCTAGCAGAGGCACGTGCAAACAGTGAAGCCAGAACTGAGCTAGAAAGTCGTCTTAGGGAGGCCGAGGAACGTGAAACAATGCTAGTTCAGACACTTGAAGAATTAAGACAAACATTAAGTAGAAAGGAGCAGCAGGTCTTCTTTGTTCTTCTAAAAGTTTTCATTGCAGGAAAGTGAGCTAAATTAAGAAATTGCAATCAGATGACTTTATCATTAATTTTTTTTTCTGCAGGCTGTCTTTAGAGAAGACATGCTTCGTAGGGACATCGAGGACCTTCAAAAGCGTTACCAAGTATGTTGCATTTCCTATTCAGTGCATCTTTTAGTTCTTCCGACAACACTGGACCTGGGAACTGGAAAACATAAAGGGAAAATTTTGGAAATAATCTCGTTATCTTCCTTTATTTATATCTTAGCAATCATTGTTTTACAGGCAAGTGAGCGACGTTGTGAGGAATTGATCACTCAAGTCCCAGAGTCCACAAGGCCTCTTTTGAGGCAGATTGAAGCAATGCAGGTCAGTACATCTTACAATGCATTTGGAGATCTTATGTTGATTTTTATACTTCAAGTTCAGGCTGTTGGACTTATTATCTCTTAACCTCGCGATCATAATAGGAAACAACTGCTAGAAGGGCAGAAGCGTGGGGTGCTGTTGAAAGATCTCTTAACTCTAGACTTCAGGTTGTTTTGGGATTTATTCTGTGCTGTATACCATTTGCCCAGCATATAGACATGTCTTTATTGATTTTTTATTGAATGCACAGGAAGCAGAAGCCAAAGCTGCTGCTGCTGAAGAGAGAGAACAATTTGTAAATGAGCGCTTGTCCCAAACCTTATCTAGAATTAATGTTCTCGAGGCGCAGGTTCTTATTGCTAATGATTTTCATCATCCACCTTGCCTTTCAAATATTACCTTTCATCAGAATTGTATTGCAGGTCTCATGCCTTAGAGCAGAACAGACTCAATTAAGCAAAACCCTCGAAAAGGAGAGACAGCGAGCAGCTGAAATCAGGCAGGAATATCTTGCAGCAAAAGAGGAAGCTGACACACAAGAGGGTCGTGCAAACCAACTTGATGAAGAAATCAGGGATCTTCGAAGGAAACACAAGGAAGAGTTGCAAGAGTCTCTTAGGCATAGAGAGCTGCTGCAGCAGGTTTTGATTCTTATATGAACTCATAACCCCTTTAACCTAGGAAGTACAGACACATCTATAAGTGAAAGTTTCCATGTTAGGTGTACATCTGGGGTGTGAACACACCTTGGACATAAATCCAACATGCAACACACTTGAACATAGTTTGACCTGACGTGTATGTCAAACCAAAACACCTTTTGGACATACCAAAATACCTTCTTGTTTTGAAAAAAAAAAAAAAAAAAGTTATATACGTGAATATTGACACTTTTGGACACTTAGATAACCTAAGACATTTCTTGGACTAGAAATAAACTGTTTAATTGTTAAAATTCGTTTACATGGACAATTTTTTTCCCCAAAAATATAGTTTAGTTCATGTTTTTCATTTTTTATGTTTATGCCATGTCCTTGCTTTAGTTTTCAAGTGTTTTACTTATTTTCAGTTTTTTCGATTAAAATATGTTTCTATTACTCATTTCCACTCGGAAGAGGATTTCAAGTATTGATTAATCAAATTGAAGATGCCATGTCCTTGTTGCAGATTACAGTATCAAACACTTTATTGTCACTGATATAATCATGTCCTTTCTCTGAGCTACTATCTAGCAATCAAAACTAAATTTCTGGTGTTTAAAATATTAAGCTTGCATAAGAGTTGTCTGTTTTACTTGCTAGGCTGGGAGGGAGCATTTTATTATCTGTTGCGGGAGTTTAATTATCATGGAGTTTCTGCATAATTTGTGTGTTAAACTCCTTTATTCATTACTTGGAAATTTTGTTTTTATTTAACCTCTGACAGGAAATTGAAAAGGAGAAAACTGCCAGATCAGATTTGGAGAGGAAAGCTCATCTCCATTCTACTGCTGTGGCTGATCATAGCCCCATAAAAAGGCATAATTCGACTTTTGAGAATGGTATGGCTCTTTGTTTGCATGACATTATTTTTCAGGGTGTATTTCCTTATACCATTACTCATGCAGGTGACTTGGCACGTAAGCTCTCAAGTTCTACTAGCCTAGGAATCATGGAGGAAAGCTATTTTCTTCAAGCATCTTTAGGCTCATCTGAAAGTTTATCTGATAGGAAAATCGCTGGGGACGTAGCCATGAGTCCATACTATATGAAAAGCATGACTCCTAGTTCTTTTGAGGCTGCTCTCCGTCAGAAGGAAGGAGAACTTGCATCTTATGTCTCTCGATTGGTTTGTCATTTTAATACCTTGGAACTCTTCAATTTGCACATGTTACCTTACTGCATTGTCTGCATTCCTTATACTACATTTCTAGGGTTTAAAAAAGACTTTTGGTCTCAATACTTTCATTGAAGTAATAATTTAGTTCCTAATTTTTGTTCGTTCATGTACCATTAATTATGTAATTATTTAGTCTCTATAATCTATATGTAATTGTAGTCTCCATAGTATAAGGTTCATATTATTGAATTCCTACTGACTACCTTGAAGAATTTCATCAATGTGAACAATTGAGTTTAGTATATAATGCCTTAGTTCTGGTAGTTTTATAAACATATGATCTTCAAATAGTGTATTGATCTACATATTTCAGGAACGTCATTAAATCTTAACAAGATTTAACATGATTGAGTTTAATGTTACAACTTCTAATTTATAGGAATTAAATTGTTACTCAAGGCTAAAATTGTTACTTCAATAACATAAAAATATAAGGACCATAAGTGTTTTATCCCATAGTCTATTTAGGCAGTGTTGTGGACATGTGGTAGTTAAGATTAGAGTTTAGTGCATTTTATGCTCCTTTCCTGGGAAGGGATTGTACAAATATTAAGAAAATTATATGTTCTATCTTTTAAGCCCCACAATAGTTCAAACTTTAGCTCTATTTTCATTTATATTTGACCAGAAATCGCTGGAATCTATCCGTGACTCTCTTGCTGAGGAGCTAGTGAAGTTAACGTCACAGGTTGGTATTGATTCATCACATGCTATTCTCTTTATGCCATTGAGCTTGATGCCACTTGCGCGGACTGACTTCACGTGTGAATTGATTCTCTTGACGCGCAGAGTGAGAAGTTAAGAGCAGAGGCTGCTATGTTACCTGGCATACGAGCAGAACTTGAAGCGCTAAGGAGAAGGCACTCTGCTGCGCTAGAGCTTATGGGAGAACGTGATGAGGAGGTAAATAACAAATCTCTTAGTGTGAAAATCTAGATAGATTGGACATGTGGCAAAATCCCAATGCTTGCTCCTCCCCTATTATATTATTGTGGTAGTGTTTTTTTTTTTTTTTTTTTGGTTTTTTGAAGTAGTTATTGGGAATTCACGTTAATTTCATCAAAGCCACCAGAGCAGGGAATCACTAGAATGAATATAATATCGCATTATAAGAAAGAGAAAAATCTATCTTAGATTACATCAATCAAGCTGGGATAAAATTTTTGGCCATTGAGGTCCAATTCTTATGGCTGGTTGGGTGTATGCTATCTTTTGAGATCTTTGGTGCAACGGCCTAAACCCACCGCTAGCAGATATTGTTCTCTTTGGGCTTTCCTTTTCGGGCTTCCTCTCAAGGTTTTTAAAACACGTCTGCTAGGGAGAGGTTTCCACCCTAATAAAGAATGCTTCGTTCTCTCCCCAACCGATGTGGGATCTCACAATCCACCCTCCTTTGGGGCCAGCGTCCTCGTTGGCACTCGTTCCCTTATCCAATCGATGTGGGACCCCCAATCCACCCCCTTGGGGCCCAGCATCCTTACTGGTACACCGCCTCGTGTCCACTCCCTTCGGGGCTCAGTCTCCTCGCTAGCACATCGCCTGGTGTCTGGCTCTGATACCATTTGTAATGGCCCAAGCTCACCGCTAGCAGATATTGTCCTTTTTGGGCTCTCTTTCGGACTTCCCCCCAGGTTTTTAAAACGCATCTACTAGGGAGAAGTTTTCACACCCTTATAAAGAATGCTTCGTTCTCCTACCCAATCGATGTGGGATCTCACATTTGGGGTGAGTGGACTAACAGAGTGTTTTGAGGGATGGAAAGGGTTCCTAGTGATGCTTGGTCTCTTGTTAGATTTCATGTTTCTCTTTGGCCTTCGATTCAAAGATCCTTACAAAAGTCCGTAGACACTATTTTGTATGGCTAGAGACCCTTTCTCTAGTTGTGCTTCTTTTTATATGGGCTTGGTTTTTAGTATCGTTTCTTTCATTTTTTTTCTCAAAAAGGGCAGTGCTTCCACAAGGGGACAGAATTCATGTGCAGTTGAAGGTTCCTTGGAGTTGTCTGGTTACTGCTTTTTAGGAGCAGGTTACTGTGCTTGAGTTACTGTATTTGAGTAGGGTTTGAAACCCAGTGTTGGCTACGTTTGCTAGGGGTGAGCTGGTTGGGCCAAAACCTGGTGCTAGATATGTGTGTTTGGGAATTAAACAATGAAACGTCATGTTTAGTTCAATCTCTGAATTTGGGACCAGGGGTTTTTTCGTTAAGTTTTTGTGATATTTTGTATCTACCTTTTGTTAGTTATTAGAAAAATCAATACGACATCGTTAGTTTGAGATTGCATTTCGAGGTGGATTGCTTTACATAATGAACTAAGTAATCCATCATTAGTGGCTGGGTTTTCCATGCAAATCCATACGCCTTCTAATGAAGTAAAATTAATTTCTCCAATTTTATATCACACCATCCTATCAATTTTATTTACACAACCTATGGTTTACAAGCTAGATGGTGTACCTAGATACTAAGAATAGGCGAGGACACTGAACTTGTGAGATCCCACATCGGTTGGAGAGGGGAACGGGTGTGGAAACCTCTCCCTAGCAAACGTGTTTTAAAAACCTTGAGGGGAAGCTTGATTTCGCCCAAAGAGGACAATATCTGCTAGCGGTGGGTTTGGGTTGTTACAAATGGTATCAGAGTCCGACACTGGGCGATGTGCCAGTGAGGAGGTTGAGCCTCGAAGGTGGGTGTACACGAGGTGGTGTGCCAGTAAGGACGCTGGGCTCCGGGGGGGGGGGGGGGATTTGGGGGTTCCCTCATCGATTCGAGAAAGGAACGAGTGCCAGCGAGGACGCTGGGCCTCGAAGGCAGGTGTACACGAGACGGTGTGCTAGCAAGGACGTTGGGCCCCGAGGGGGGTGGATTGGGGGGTCCCACATCGATTGGAGAAGGGAACGAGTGTCAGTGAGGACGCTGGGTCCCGAAGGGGGGTGGATTGTGAGATCCCACATCGGTTGGAGAGGGGAATAAAACACTCTTTATAAGGGAGTAGAAACCTCTCCCTAGCAGACACGTTTTAAAAACCTTGAGGGGAAACCCGAAAGGGAAAGCCGAAAGAGGACAATATCTGCTAGCGGTGGGCCTGGGCCGTTACAGAACTCATTCAATTCAAAATATTAATATTTTGGATGAAGGAATACGAAGTGTCAATGTGCTTAAAATTTGGTATGATTGGAAAAAATAAGTTGGAGTCTTTTTTTGGTCTATCTTGATCGCCCCTCATCGGACATGGAAGTAGAACCATAATATAACACCGTCTTCCCCTCTCTGTGATACATATTTACAACGAAACTGGTTCGTACGATTCAAAATGTATGCTGAGCAGCTCATGTCTATTTTATACAACAGAAGTGCGTTTTATTTATATCCTCGAATGACTGTAATTGATTGCTGGTGCAGCTGGAGGAACTTCGTGCAGATATTGTTGACTTGAAGGAGATGTACAGAGAACAAGTAAACTTGCTTGTGAACAAGGTATTTAGTTTTGCATAGTTTGCTATACAAAAGGCTTTATTGTTCCTAATCTTCTCCACTCTCTTGCAGATTCAGACGAGTTCATCAATGGGTACAGCCTGAGAAGTGATTTTGTATAGCACAACAGAGCTATGCGAGTGGTTAAAAACAGGGCCATTGCGATCGAGACGGGGAGTATTAAGATTTTGTGCATGTACTGAACGGTATGTACTTGAACCGAAACTGATCTTTTTGAATCTGTTACATAATTCCCAACCGCATTGTAATTTTACAGCATACACCTTCATTTTTAGTGTACTTATTACACAGTATACAGTGATGGTTTCAAAGCTTGAATAAGAATCAATATATTTGACTTATGAATTAGAATCAGATCAAGTACAATCCAATGGGGGAGATAATTTGACCTATAAACATTGTTGTTCTAGTAAAGATGTCGTTGAATTTTAAAGATTGTCTAATAAATTTCTGAATTTCATATCGAAGTTAAAATAGTGTTGAGTAGATTTCTATCTTTTTATCCTTTATTTTTAGGTTTTGTACAATTGAAAGGTCTGTGTAATATCCCACTGCCGGCTGCAATAGGATAGAAAAAAAATCATCAAATTTTCACGTTTAAACCAAGTTATGGGGTCGATCCGAATTAATAGAAGTGATTGGAGGAGAAGAGTTGTCAGAAAATCAAGGAGAAAAATCAAGCTTGTTGGAGAAGTTCGTACTTCTGGTTCGTGGGAGATTTAGCTTTGAAAATCCAAGCATACGCAACTATGACTTCATTTTCATTCCCGAGTGGATTTGATGCATAGTGCACTTTTACCCATGACATATGAAAATGCACAGACCCACTAAGAAAATATTCTTTTTCTTTTTTTTTTTGTAAGCCATATGCTGCGTCCGGGAAGGATGAATCGCTCTCGAAAAGAAATCTATTGAAAAGAAATCTATTGATTCTCTCCCAATTGGTTGGATCGTAGGCATGATGATTTACTTCACGGGTGAGGTCTTTGGTTCAAGTCCATGATGGTCCAGCTACGCCATTGAAAAGAATGAAAGAATAGAAAAGTCATCCATGATCCATGTACACGGAACATGCACGAGGTCTCATATGTAAAATTATGCTACCGCCTATGATGCATATAATACTTCCATACACGATGAGGCTATCATACATATTAAATGCATATATTGAACACGCTCTATAGGGAGAACACACATTCAAACACCTGGAGCTTAACAAATACCGTATAATGCACACATACAAACAAACATGCTCAACTGAGAGATAACATTCATCAATCACCTGAAGAATATATCACAAGAACTCATCCTCGTTTCTAACACAGCATAATGTATATAAAACAACATTTATCACAAATCTCATCATAGAGGCAATTTGGTAATTTCTTACATCATGCATAACGTACTCATCCATATTGCCCAACTCGTATTTAGTCATGCATATTCTCTTTCTAGCTTAACATAATACATAATACAACATGCTTCTTGAAAATCTCAATTTAGGGGCATAATAGTAATTTCACAATAACATGCAAATAGTACATACTCATCCAAAAAAAATTAAAAAAAAAGTCCTTTCCAAGTCTTTAATAAGCATTTCTAACCACCTAGGATAAGGAATGCTTGCATTCTCGCGATCCCTACAAGTATTACTTGCCTAAAATTCACGTTGACTTACTTAAATTACGCGTGGCTTCCCGAGCAAGCTTATCTGTGCGTTAGGAGCTCCAAAATTCCTGAAATCTCTCTCTCACGTGCTGTCATTTGCGCATTCGACTCCTTCGTCAAAATTTCTATATTTCCAAACAAGTTTTCGATTCTTCTGTATTTTCTTTAAATTTTCATAATTTTCTTTACACAACTTGAATTAATTTAGTTTCTTCACAAAAAATGTAGACCTTTGATCTACTTTACTAGGTGTTTTTCTCATAATTTTTAGTCCATCAGAATAAGAAATAATCGAGTCCAATGATCGTCAAAAACTAAAACTAACAAAATATTTCAGCTTCTTGATGTTAATCGGAATTCAACTTTACGGTCCGAATCAACTCCTACGTTTTTCATAAAACTTGTGCAAAATTCCTCCAATATCAACATACTAAAAATTTAGAACTAAATTCTAAGAAGAACTTTCAAATTTGAAGGAAAACTGAAATCAAGAACCCAAAAATCATAGCTTCTCTCGACAAGATTGAGTGATTCAAGAATGGTTCTCTCAAAGCCACCGAGAATTCTTGTGAGCAATTAAATCCCCATTTCCTTTATCTCTCTTTTCCTTCATCATTGGCCATAAGGCTAATGCAGAGTAGACCCCTAATAGAAGAGGGGTAAGAATGACCGAATCTTCTCCCTCGAACAAAGTACACTATAGAGCCTCCGTTGAAGTCAATGGAGCCCTCGAACATTTGAGTCAATTTTGACTACACTTTCGAGCCTCACAACTTCTTTGTTTGACATTTGAGGATTCTATTGACATGGCTAAGTTAAAGGCATGACTCTGATACCATGTTAGGAATAACGACTCTCCACAATGGTACGATATTGTCCACTTTGAGCATAAACTCTCATGGTTTTGCTTTTGGTTTCCCCAAAAGGCCTCATACCAATGGTGATTTATTCCTTGCTTATAAACCCATGATCGTTCCTTAAACTAGCCAATGTGGGACTCCCTCCCAACACTGAATATTACGGTCGTACATATTCAATCGTGCGGCGTCATGATCTTGACACGCTCAAGACAAGTTTTGAGGGAACCTAAATCCCATATACGTAAACCATGTTAAACATGTCTGTACTATAATTGAAAAACTGCTTCTTAGATGTGACATAAATTGAAACATTTTTTTGATAATTTTGACAACATTTTTTTCACATCTTCCTTGAAGTTCATATTGCATGATTGATATCTTGGTTCATATCAGAATCGATAGTAAAGTAATATACGAAATAATATAATGCACTAATATTTATGTAATGAAAAAAAACTAATTGATTACTTAAAGTAAATGATGTACTCCTATCTTTTAAGTTGAAGGTTTGATGCCCCATCTCACAATTATTTATAAAAATAAATAATATAGGAGAACAAAATAGAGTTTGGATCATATATATATATGTTAGGCTATTTCTCTTGAGAATTAGGTCATTAAATCAACCAAGTCTTTTTTCTTCTTTGTCAATGGCTCTTCACCAATTTCTCACTCCTTTTATGATGAATCCTTTCATCAAACGAGTTTACTTTGATCTCAATCCTTCATTTGTTTCTCCGGTTGTTAAAGTAAATACCTTTGCAAGAATATTAAATCAAACTATTGTACGGCGTTCTGGAAATTACAAACCTCCTATTTGGAAACATGAATTCATTGAATCATTAAAGAGTGAATTTAAGGTATGAATCATATGGATTGTTTCCTTTGTTTATTATGTTTAATTTTGAAAAGGCTTGATAGTTACTCGTGGATTCGTACGTTATTTTTAGGGAGAAATGTATGTTCAACGCTTCAATGAGCTAAAGGAAGAGGTTGGTATGACCATGAACCAAATAATAGATGATCTTCTAAAGCGACTCGAGCTCATTGATACTTTACAACGACTTGGAATCTCATATCATTTTGAGAATGAGATTAAGGATATGTTGAAAAGAACATATAAGAAGAGCTACGAAAGTGATGATTGGAAAAAGAATAATCTGTATGCAACATCACTTGAATTTAGACTTTTACGACAACATCGATTCAATGTTTCGTAAGGTATTAACTTTCTTTAACTTTCTCAAATCGTTTCTCGTGAAAACTGAGTATTAGTTGTTTTTGTAGAAAGTTTCACTTAGGTGGAAGAAAATGAGATTATTAACAATCTTGCCAATCTCAACTTATTTTTTTTACTGTATAATATAATAGCAATTTGCTTCTTAGGTTTATGTTGAATCGAACGATACGTGAAAATGTTAACGTGAAAATTTAATACTCCAATTATGTAGCATTAGACAATGAAAATTTATTAATTCAACAACTTTTTAATTTTATGACAGGGTTTTTCAATAACTTCAAAAATAAGATAAGAAACTTTGGCACACAAATCGACTGGGATTTCAATGAAATGCTATCATTGTATGAAGCTTCGTTCTTATGTATAGAAGGGGAGAACATTTTAGAGGCAGCAAAACATTTTACAATCAACTATTTAGAAAAATACATGAGATCGTGCAAGGATGAATATGAAGCATCTATTATTAGACATGCATTGGAGCTTCCATTACATTGGCGAATATCAAGATTGGATGCAAGATGGTTCATTGATATCTACGAGAGAAAAGTGGATATGAACCCTATTCTTCTTGAAATTGCTAAATTAGATTTTAATCGAGTTCAATATATCTACCAAGTAGATCTGAAATATACATCAAGGTATGAGTATTGTAAACATATTTAGAGTTTGTGGTGCTTTTTTCTCCAACGAAATGTCTTTACTTTTTCTTTAAAAAATAGAATACTTTTTCTTATTTTTAATTAGAAAAAAGATATTTTAATCGGATTAGGTTGTAGTAAATTACATTAATCTTTTGCTAACTTAAAACACATTTTTGTATATACGAATTAGGTGGTGGAGGAGCACTGGATTTGGCGAAAAGTTGAGCTTTGCAAGAAATAGATCGATGAAAAATTTCTTTTGGGGAGTGGATATTGGATTTGAACCAGAGCTCTCATATTTTAGAAGAATGTCCACAAAAATTCTTGCATTATCAACAACAATAGATGACGTTTATGATGTCAATGACACATTAGATGAACTCGAGCTCTTTACCGAAGCTGTAGAAAGTTTAGCAATCGATAAATATATTTTTTTGTTTACCAAATCATTCATTTATTTAATGGATGATTCTAAAGAAAAGGTTAGAAAATATATATTTTTTTTTTGTTCTCTAGACTGGCATAAAATAACAATTTAGTTTATAAATTTTAATTGAAAATAATTTAGTTATTAAAATATGTAATGCCTATGAATCTTAAAATGGAGCGTGTTATAATTTATACCGGTTTTAATCTCAAAATATATAAATATTTAACTCTCTTCTAAATTATAATTTTAGGTGGAACGTTGATGCAATGGACCAGCTTCCTGACTATATGAAAATATATTATCTTGGTCTTCACAATTCTATAAACGAGATGACTTTTGATGCACTAAAAGACAAAGGAATTAATGTGATCCAACTGAAGAAAATGGTATGAATTTGATTATAATATATTTTTCTTAACTTTCTATTTGATTAAGATCAAAATTATTATGTAATTTACTTTATAACAAATTTAATTTTACAGTGGGTAAATTTTTGCAAAGCTTTTTTGGTGGAGGCTAAAGGGTATCACACGGGCTATAAACCAACATTGGAAGAATATCTAGACAATGCGTGGATTTCAATAGGGGGACCAGTAATGTTAGTTCATGCATATGTTTTTATGACATCTTCAAAGCTCGAATGCATGGAGAGCTTGAAAGAACATGATATAATTCGATGGTCTTCTACAATTTTGCGACTTGCTGACGATCTAGGAACATCAACGGTATGAAAACAATAAGTCTTATTATCTTTTTTAAAAGGAATTTTTTTTATTTATTGATATAACTAAAAGCTAACTATACGAATATAAAATTGTTCAATTTAACATTTTAATACTTCTATTAACTAACATGATTTTATGATTTAAATTTCATTTAGGATGAATTAGAAAGAGGTGATATTCCAAAATCAATACAATGCTACATGAATGACACAGGAGCATCAGAGAATAACGCTCGTGAACATATAAAGCATTTGATTAATGAGACATGAAAGAAGTTAAATATGGTTGAGGTCGAGAATTCTATTTTTCTTCAAGTGTTGATCGAGAGAGCTAAAAATCTTGGTAGAACAGCTCAATGCATGTATCAATTTGGAGACGGACATGGCCTAGGCAACAACGAAACAAACGCTAATGTAATGTCTCTATTTGTTCGACCCATTTCAATTCATCCATACGGTGAATAATGGCCTAAGGTTAATTAAGTAAATTCAAAATTGCCCAATATTTAATTATGTATAAGACATATGCTCTTAGTTCTTTTAAACTTTCATTTTAACTCATCCATCTAAAATTTACCTCTTTTATTGTCAATTTATATAGTTTTTATTTCTTTTCATTTTAACATTACAAGAAATCAATTCTGGATAGAAAAATGTCAACATTTGAGTGAAAAATATTTAAGTTGGTCTTTTTTTTTCGAAAAAAAAATTAAATTATACAAATTTAGCAGGCATTTACCTTTATTTTTATTATATGTAATATTAAATGCTTTTTATTTTTCTTTGGACTAAATATATAATTTTAGTGTTCGCATGAGCTAGAAACGGGAACAAATTAACATACGTTATAAACAAATTAATTAGTTTAACTCTTTAGTTAATAATTTTTATTTTCACTAATTATAGATCACTTCACTTAAACTCATGAATTTCACTCTTATGCACTATATGATATGAATCAAGATACATCAATCATACTCAAGCCACATGATACTTTTACTTTTTAGATAAAGGTAAGACACCTCTGCATGGATGACAATGTCGCAGGGATGACCATAGGACTAAAGGTAGAGTAGAAATATTCATGTATTTGTAGCCTTTAAGTTAGATCCGTGCATTGTTTCAGTTTCTCTTTATTATTTAAGTTTCTTTGTTTTTTCGCATTAATTGTTTTAACAATTTTGTTATGAACATACAAGTCATGCATATAATAGCGACTTATTATAGTAGAAAAAATAAGATCGTTACAAAAAGAATTTCTTTTTTATTGTCTCTAATTCAATCTTATCATCCTTTAATAGTTGTGTTTCAAAGTTATGAGCGTTGTAATTAAGGTTCTCTTTGAAGGAAGAAAAGTATAAGCAACAACCACCACACATTAAGTAAACCACGTGAAACATGCTTGTACAACAACTGAAAAATTGAATGACGGCTGGAGTATAAGCTCCGTTTTGCTTGAACTATGATGTGTCTTGTCTTATTTGTCAGCAAAATATTGTTGAAACTATTGGGGGTTGGTGATAGGATGGAGATAATGAGGGTAAAAACCAACCAATCAAAAATTTATTTTAAGATGACGACTTTATTTTATAATGATTAATTAGGTCATTACTCGATGTTTTCACGTGTAATTTTCCTTGTGTCTTATCTCTTTTATTCTTCATATTCTCCATTTAAATGTACTATGTGAGTTGTGCGATCTTAACACTCATTTGTTGAGATAAGACTTTAGACTTTACTTTTATAAGTTAAAGTTTGATGCCCAATTGACAATTGTTATATAAAAAAAAAACTAATATTGGAGAATAAAGCCACGTTTGGATCATCTATATATATTAATTACATCTCTTAAGAATTATATTAAACCAACTAAGTCTCGATTTCTCTTTAGCAATGGTTCTTCACCAGTTTCTCACTCTTTTTATGATGAACCCTTCCATCAAACAAGTCTATTTTGATCATAACTCTTCATTTATCTATCCTACCGGTAAAGTAAATAGCGCTCCAAGAGTATCAAATCAAACCATTGTACGACGGTCCGGAAATTACAAGCCTCCTATTTGGAAACATGAGTACATTGAATCATTAAACAGCGAATTTAAGGTATGAATGATATAAATCTTTAAATTAGTTGCTTACTTTGTTTATTTGCATTTAATGTTAAAAAGAGTTAGCAATTAATTGTGTTGTGTTCAAGAGGAAATATATGTAGAACGCTTCAATGAGTTAAAGGAAGAGGTTGATGTGATGATCAACAAAATAATAGACGTTCCTCTACAGCAACTCGAACTCATTAATACTTTACAACGACTTGGAATTTCATATCATTTTGAGAATGAGATTAAAGATATGTTGAAAAGAAAATATGAGAAGAGCTACAAAAGTGATGATTTAGAAAAGAATAATCTGTATACAACCTCACTTGAATTTAGACTTCTAAGACAATATGGATTCAATGTTTCACAAGGTATTAACTTTCTTAAATAGTTTCTCTGAAAAACCAAGTATTATTTGTTATTCTATGTGATTCTACTTCGAAAGTTTACTTCGAAAGTTTCACTCGAATGGAAGAAAATTTACCAATATAATAGCAATTATTATTTGGGTTGATTATGTTGATGTGAAAATATTAACATTAGACCATATATATTTATTAATTCAACAACTTTTAATTTTAATGATAGAGGTTTTCAATAACTTCAAGGATGAGACGAAGAACTTTAGCACAGAGCTCTATGAGGATTTAAATGGAATGTTATCATTGTATGAAGCTTCGTTCTCATGTATACAAGGTGAGAACATTTTAGAGGCAGCCAAACATTTTACAATCAACTATTTGGAAAAGTACATGAGATCGTGCAAGGATGAATATGAAGCCTCTATTATTAGACATGCGTTGGAGCTTCCATTACATTGGCGAATATCAAGATTGGACGCTAGATGGTTCATTGATATCTACGAGAGAAAAGTGGATATGAACCCTATTCTTCTTGAAATTGCTAAATTAGATTTCAATCGAGTGCAATCTATCCACCAAGACGATCTAAAATGTGCATCAAGGTAAATCCCCAATTTATTGGGAGAGTTTTCTTTTTCTTTAAAATATAGGATACTTTATTATTTTTATTAAGAAAAAATATATTTTAAATAGATTGTGGTAAATTACATTAATACTTTTGCTAACTTAACATGCATTCTCGTACGTATGAATTAGGTGGTGGAGGAGCACTGGATTTGGCGAAAAGTTGAGCTTTGCAAGAGATAGATTGATGGAAAATTTCTTCTGGACAGTGGGTGTTGGATTTGAACCCAAGCTCTTATATTTTAGAAGAATGTCCTCAAAAGTTAATGCATTAATAACAACAATAGATGATATTTATGATGTCTATGGCACATTAGATGAACTCGAGCTCTTTACCAAAGCGGTAGAGAGGTTAGCAATCGATAAACATATTTTTTATTTATCAAATCATTAATTTCTTTAATTGATTATTCTAAAGAAAACGTTAGAAATAGTTTTTGTTCTCTAAACTTTCACGAAAATAATAATTTAGTTCTTAAAGATTAATTGATAATAATATAGTTTTTAAAATTTAAATAATTAATTAAATATTATTAAAATATATAATACCTATGAACCTCAAAATGGTTGCGAGCATGTTATAATATGTACCGATTTTAATTTGAAAGTATATAAATATTTAACTCTCTTCTAAATTATGATTTTAGGTGGAATGTTGATGCAGGGGACCAGCTTCCTGACTATATGGAAATATGTTTTCATGGTCTCCACAATTCTATAAATGAGATGGCTTTTGATGTTCTAAGAGACAAAAAAACTAATGTGATCCAGCACCTTAAAAAAATGGTAAGAATTTGATTATGATAAACTTTGTTAATTTTTCAAATTATTACGTAATTTACTTCAAATTTAATTTTAATTTTAAAGTGGGTGGATTTGTACAAATCTTATTTGTTGGAGGCTAAGTGATATCACACCGGTTATAAACCAACATTAGAAGAATATCTAGACAACGCATGGATTTCAGTAGGGGGACCAATGGTGTTAGTTCATGCATATGTTTTTATGACATCTCCAAAACTCGAAAATATGGAGAGATTGAAAGAACATGATATAATTCGTTGGTCTTCTACAATTGTTCGACTTGTTGACGATTTGGGAACATCAACGGTATGTGATAATAAGTCTTATTATCTTCCTTAAAAGTATTATTTTTTTTTATTGATATAACTAAAAGCTAAGTATATCGTATACCTATTGAAATTCAAATATAAATAATTTAATTTAACATGTTAATACTTCTATTAACTAATGTGATTTTATGTTTTAAATTTCATTTAGGATGAATTAGAAAGAGGTGATGTTCCAAAATAATACAATGTTACATGAATGACACAGGAGCATCAGAGAATAATGCTCGTGAACATATAAAACATTTGATTGATGAGTTTGGAAGAAGTTAAATATGGCTGAGGCCGAGAATTCTATTTTTCTTCAAATTTTGATCAAGATAGCTAAAAATCTTGCTAGAACAGCTCAATGCATGTATCAATTTGGAGACGGACATGATATAGGCAACAACCAAATAAATGCTAATGTAATGTCTCTATTTGTTCGACTCATTTCTATTCACTCATATAGTGAATAGTGGCCTAAGGTAAATTAAATAAAGCCTTTTTCAAAATTGGAAGTTAGTAGCTAGCTGATCGGAGATGATATTTCCGACTGATAATCCAAAAAACTCTTTTTCAAAATCACGACAATTCTAGAGGTTTCAACATCGGTTTAAGTTTTCCCTATGAAGTCTAAAGTTGGGGCATTCATATGGATTAAGAATTGAGTATAGTCGAGCTCCCAATCCCAAGTAACAAGCGTTTAGTGTTTGGTTTTCCTACTCTCAGATTTCTTCCAAATTCGAGATCAATTGTTCATTATTTCTCTTCAACTTGTTCCTACAACTTCTAAACAAGATTACCCACAAGTTCTATAAAAGAATCGAGCGCTTAAATGATATTTAACGATATGTCCCAAACACGAATGCATGTAATTGCATTTCTTGACTCCAATAGTTGGGTCACTTACCGAGTATTTCTTAAAATACTCAAGCCATGTGCTACTCCTACTTTTTGTGGTAAAGGAAAGACACATTTGCATGGATGACAATGTCACGGTGATGACCATGGGACTATAGTTAGACTATAAGCATTCATGTTATTAGTAGGTTAGAACAATGTATTGTTTCAATTTCTCTTTATTCTCTAAGTTTCACATGATTTATTTTTCCGCTATAATTGTTTTGACGACTTTGTTATAAACATTAGTCCATGACATTGTTTTGAAATGTTTTAAAAGACTTTTCTACCTTTCTTAATCAAGCCATGCATAAACTAGCAACTTAATATAGTAGAAAAAATAGGATCGTTATATAAATAACTTATTTTTTATTATCTTTAACTCAATCTTATCCTCCTTAACAGTCGGCACTCTATGTTTCAAAGTTATGAGCGTTATAATCACTAAAGTTTTCTGTGAAGGAAGAAAAGTATAAGCAACAACCAACCCATATTATACTTAAACCACGTTAAATATGTTGTACCATGGGAAAATTTGAATGACAGGGTTGATTATAGGACGAAGAAAATGAATTAAAGCACCTAACTCTCTTAATTAGGCCAAATTGTTTCAAAATATTTCAAATTTGATAAAATAACAGTCACTCTTCTAGAAGCATATTTTGTATGATCAGGAGGAGAGGATAAGCTATGTATGGTGGACAGGCAATGGGTTGGCTTGAAATGACGGCACCCAATTTTTCAAACATTTTACCAAATTGGCAAAATTTAAAAATTTGAAACACTCCTCAAATTGATAATAAAATAATATAAATTAACATAGAATTTATCTAATTGTAATAACAAATTAATTAGATAAAGTGATAATTAGCACGTACTCCTTATTCTAAAGTTAAGGTTCGATGTAACTAATATAGGAGAATAAAGCCGGGCTTGGATCATCTATCTATATATATATATATATATTAGTTACCTCTTTTAAAGAATGAGTCATTAAACCAACAAATTCTTCTCTTTACAAGTTTCTCACTCCTTTTATCATGAATCCCTGTATTAAACGAGTCTATTTTGATAAAATTCTTCAATTATTTGTCCTACTGTTAAAGTAAATAGCACTGCAAGAGTATCAAATCAAACCATTATACGACGGTATGGAAATTACAAGCCTCCTATTTGGAAACATGAGTACATTCAATCATTAAACAGTAAATTTAAGGTATGAATGATAGAAATCTTTAAATTGGTTGTTTTCTTTATTTATTTACATTTAATGTTAAGAGTTAGCAATTACTTATGAATGTGTATGTTATGTTCAAGGAGAAATATATGTAGAACGCTTCAATGAACTAAAGGAAGAGTTTGGTGTGCTTATGAATCAAATAAGAGACGATCCTTTAAAGCGACTCGAGCTCATTGATACTTTACAACGACTTGGAATCTCATATCATTTTGAGAATGAGATTAAGGATATGTTGAAAAAAACATATGAGAAGAGCTATGAATGGGATGATTGGAAAAAGAACAATCTGTATGCAACGTCACTTGAATAGCTTCTAAGACAACATGGATTCAATGTTTCGCAAGATATTCACTTTCTTAAATAGTTTCTCTTGAAAATTAAGTATTATTTGTTATGCATATGTGATTATACTTAGAAAGTTTCACTCCGATGGAAGAAAATTTACCAATTTCAACTTTTTCTACTGTATAATATAATAGCAATCACTTTTTATGTTGATTATGTTGGTATTAAATCGAACTGTATGTGAAAATGTTAACATTAGACAATATATATTTATTAAGTCGACAACTTTTAATTTTAATGATAGAGGTTTTTAATAACTTCAAGGATGAGACCATGAACTTTAGCACAGGGTTCTATCAAGATTTAAATGGAATGTTATCATTGTATGAAGCTTCGTTCTTATGTATAGAAGGTGAGAACATTTTAGAGACAGTCAAACATTTTACAATCAACTATTTGGAAAAGTACATGAGATCGTGCAAGGATGAATATGGAGCATCTACTATTAGACATGCATTGGAGCTTCCTTTACATTGGCGAATATCAAGATTGAATACAAGATGGTTCATTGATATCTACGAGAGAAAAGTAGATATGAACCCTATTTTTCTTGAAATTGCTAAATTAGATTTCAATGAGTTCAATCTATCCACCCAGAAGATCTTAAATATGCATCAAGGTATGACTATTATAAACATATTTAAAGCATGTGGTTTGTTCTTAGTCACTAATTTACTTAAAAGTTTTCTTTTTTAAAAAAAAAAAAAATAGAATACTTTTAAAAAGATATTTTATATAGATGGATGGTTGTAAATTACATTCATACTTATGGCTAACTTAACATACATTCTTGTATATGCTAATTAGGTGGTGGAGGAGCACTGGATTTAGCGAAAAATTGAGATTGACGAAAAATTTCTTTTGGATGGTGGGTATGGGATTTGAACCTAAAATCTCATATTTTAGAAGAATGTCCACAAAAATTAATGCATTATTAACAACAATAGATGATGTTTACGATGTTTATGGCACAGTCAATGAACTCGAGCTCTTTATCGAAGCTGTAGAGAGGTTAGCCATCGATAAACTTTTTTATACTATTTTTAAGTTGAACTCAACCCTAAAAAAAAATTAGAAAATATTTTTTTTTGTTCTCTCAACTTTCATGATAGGTGCCATTTAGTTCAAAAAATTTAGTTTTTAGAGTTTAAAATATTATTAAAATATATAATGCGGTTTGAATCTAAAAACGGTTGCGATAATTTTATAATGTATATTGGTTTTAAGTTGAAAAGATATAAATATTTAACTCTCTTCTAAATTATGATTTTAGGTGGAATGTTGATGGAGTGGACCAACTTCCAGACTATATGAAAATATGTTTTCTTATTCTCCATAATTCTATAAATGAGATGCCTTTTGATGCACTAAGAGACAAAAGACTAATGTGATCCGATACCTTAAGAAAACGGTGAGAATTGATTATGATTAAATTTTTTTATTTTGCAAATTATTATGTAATTTACTTCAAATTTAATTTGATAGTGGGTAGATTTGTGTAAAGCTAATATGTTGGAGGCTAAGTGGTATTACACTCGCTATAAACATTGAAAGAATATGTGGACAATTCATGGATTTCAATAGGGACCAGTAATATTAGTTCATGCATATGTTTTTTTGACATCTCCAAAGCTCGAAAACATGGAGGGCTTGAAAGAACATGATATAATTCGTTGGTCTTCTACAATTTTGCGACTTGCTAACGATTTAATTTTGCGACTTGCTAACGATTTAGGAACATCAACGGTAAGTGAACAATAAATATTATTATCTTCCTTAAAAGCAATATAAATTATTCAATTTAACATTTTAATACTTCTATTAACTAACATCATTCTATGATTTAAATTTAATCTAGGATGAATTAAAAAGACGTGATGTTCCGAAATCAATACAATGTTACATAAATGACACAGGAGCATCAGAGAATAATTCTCGTGAACATATAAAACATTTGATTGATGAGATATGGAAGAAGTTAAATATGGTTGAGGGCGAGAATTCTATTTTTCTTCAAGTGTTGATCAAGATAGCTAAAAATCTTGCTAGAACAGCTCAATGCATGTATCAATTTGGAGACGAAAATAGTATAGGCAATAATGAAACAAACGCTAATGTAATGTCTCTATTTGTTCGACCCATTTCCATTCATCCATATAGTGAATAATGGCTTAAGGTTAATTAAACAAAGTCAAAATTGCCCAATATTTATATATTGGAGATGAAACGTTTCATTACAATTTACCCAATGTAAAATTATGTAGAAGATATATGCTCTTGGTACTTCTTTTTATACTTCTTAAACTTTGGTTTTTGAAGATTCGAAAAAAGATTTTTTTTAACTCATCAATCCATAATTTACATATTTTATTACCAAATTATATAGTTTTTTCTTTCCATTTAAGTGTAAAATATTTAAGAAGGTTTTCTCTTTGCAAAAAAAAATTTAAATTATACAAAATTTGCAAACCTTGATGTATTTCTCTTTTAAGTTTAATATATCTATTATAATAAATATTAATTCGAATAATTTTGTAAGAACAAAAAAAAAAAAACTAGAAAATTAGAAGAAAAAAAAAAGAAGTTGTTTCACATGGCTTAATACTTAGAAGTGGGGAGTTTGCCTCCACTATAAAAGGTTGGTCCTCACTTCATTTTGGCATCGCGTTCGAAACCAGAGAATACACATTAGTTTAAATGATTAGGAGTAAACTTTTATGCATAATTAGTCTTAGCTAGTTTAAATTATTAGGGATAGGTTTAAAATTATTTTATGCAAAATTAGGTGAGCCACCTCGTTGGTAATTGAGAGTGTATGTCAATCACACCCAACTTGTCTTTCATAAAATCAAATTGTTGTCTTCCCAAAACTTTTAGTGAAAACATCAGCCAATTTCATTTTAGTCGAAATATTACATGGTTTGATGATTTGAGCTTGTAACCTTTTTCGAACTATATGGCAATGTATTTCAATGTGTTTCGTACGTTCGTAAAAATCTGGGTTGGTTGCTATATGCAATACTATTATCACAATACAACAATGTTGGTTCGGACAACATAACTTTTAAGTTTTGAAGAATGTATCTCAACCAAGTTAACTTTAAACATGTGTTAGACAGCTCGATACTTGACTTTTGTTGATGATCTGGACACATTGGTTTGTTTTTTAGACTTCCAAGAAATAATTGAATTTCCCAAGAAAAAATGCAGAACCCAGAAATAAACCGTCTAGTAGTTCGAAAATCATCTTAGTCAGAATCGCAATATGCTTGTAATTTCAAGTTGTTTTCAGATGGTAGTAGAAGTTTTTGACCAGGAGTACCTTTGATGTATCTCAGAACTCGAAGAGCTGCCTCCCAATGTGGTTTTCTTAGTTCATGCATAAATTGACTAAGCATACGAACTGAGTACACTCTGTCAGGTCAGGTATCAGTTAAATATATTAATCGGCCAATGAGCCATCAGTATTTGCTTGGATCATTCAACTTCTCTCTTTCTGTTAAAGAAAGCTTCAAATTTTGCTCTATAGGAAAAAATTTAGGACGTGCTCCTGTGAGGCCTGTGTCTTAAAGAATGTCTAAAGCATATTTTCTTTGAGACAAAAAAATTTATTTTCTAGATCGAGAAAATTCAATGCCTAGGAAAAAAGTACCTCTGCTCTTAGTAAATAAAGAGTAATCGACTTTTGACTGAGTGTAGCCTACATTTTGTATAGTGGTAGAGAATATGGAGAACCAATTTTGAAAAGCCTATTTTAACCCATAAAGAGACTTATGTAGTCGACATACTGTATTCTCCCCTGTCGACGAAGACCTGGTGGTAAATACATGTAGACTTCCTCATCTAGATTAGCATGGAGAAAGGCATTTTGAACATCCAACTAGTGAGTGAACCATTTTCAAGCAGCATAAATATTGAGAAAACAACGAAGTGTAGTAAGTTTCGCTGTAGGAGAAAAAATGTCTCTTTGTAACCAATACCTTCAACTTGAGTGTATCCCTTTGCTACAAGTCGAGCTTTATAACGTTCAACAGAACAATCATAGTTTTATTTAATCTTTTACACAACCAAAAGTATTATGGCTAGGTGGTAGAGGAACGAGAAACTAAGTATGGTTACGTTCCAAAGCTGTAATTTCAGAATTAAGAGCTTGCTGCCATAATGGGTCGTTAACTTCATCATAGTTTTATGTTCTGTTTGGGGCGTAATAAGAACTAGAAAAGTATGTTGAGTAGAAGAAAAATGAGAGAATGAAAAGTAATGATGAAGGGGATATCTAGTGTCAGTGTTGGGACTTGAGCTAGAGGTTAAATGATTGGCTGTAGAAAACATCTCATAATCATTATGCCAAGCTGGAGGCTATTTAGTACTTGTAGAACATTTGAGTGGAACTAATTTATCAGATTGGATAAGATTAGAATTAGTGCGTGAATCTGGAAAATGAATAGAAGGTGAACAAGATGACGAAATAAGAGGAAAGTGGATGTTTAAATCGTGGAGTAGTAAAATGGGAGTTTAAAAGAGCTAATGTCAAAGTTTGTGAATCTGATGAAAAAGAAAATCATCTTCACAAAATTTAACATTATAGCTGATAAAGAAGTTATGAGGTTGTATGTCATACAACTTGTAACCTTTGTTACCATTAGGATATCCTATGAAAATACAAGGAATTGTCCAAGATTCAAATTTTTGTTTAGAATGTACTACAGTTGCATAACATTTACAGCAAAAAAAACTTTAAGGTAATGAAATGTAGGTGGTCGTTTGTAGAGCTTCAAAGGGTGTCTTGTTAGATAACAATGGTGATGGTGTTCTGTTTATAAAATAAATAGTAGTTAAAATGCACTCTCCCAAAAAATAAGTCGAACATCTGACTGAAAGAGAAGAGACCTAGCTACATTTAGGATATGACGATGCTTACGTTTTACAACTTAATTTTGTTGTAGAGTATAGACACAAGTACGTAAAATTCGATGCCACAAGAAGTAAAAATTGTTGCAAAGATAGGAACTCAGTCTCATTGTCTGATCGTACTATCTGATACAATGTGATGTTTGGGGGCTTCATAAAATTCCTACCCATTTTGGTTTGTATTTTTTCTCACTGTTGTTGATGATTTTACTTGATGTACTTGGGTTTTCTTATGAAACATAAATCAGAAGTATATCTTCCGGTTGATGAACATGTATTTGGTGTTGATTACATGTAAATGGTGTGCAGTGCACTTCCAATTCATCCTAGAGAGCTTTGAGTTTGATGAAATATGCTGACAGTGTCATGGTTCTCAGTTACATCATTGTTATCGACTTTTGTATCTGAAAATTTGTTGGAGCATTCTTTTGTGAGAATTGATCGTGAAGATCAATCCACACTAGATGGGTTGTCTTAGTGTGGATAATACCTTCAACGATATCTGTTTCAACTAAATGGGTTAAACAAGATAATATCATACTGTTACACTAATTCCATAGTTCAAATTGTTTTGAATTTTCATCTTGAGATGGATCTTCAATTGTGCCATCAATGAATCCAATTTTCTTTTTGGCAATAAGAAAATGCATAACTGATTTACTCCAGGATTGATAACTTGTCCGATTTAATTTTTTTGGAACAAGTGAATATCTTGGATGATCGTAGTAATAAATGTAATAAGGATGTGTATAAAATCAACGTACGAAGTATTGAAGCTGGATTTGGTGGATTCTGCCATTAAAAAAAATAAAGTTTGATATTTAAGAATACCAAGAACAGTATTCAAATATCATGTTAAGAATGAGAAATATAAGTGAAATGGAAAGTACGATTTTATTATTAATGTTCACAACGTTTTAAATAGGATACAAGCTACCAACTAACTCCTAAAAATAAGCAGAGGATTAAGTTGAGTCACTTTGATGAAGAAATTGAGAGCCAAAACGTCCTAGATTGAGCTTCCTAAGAAGTCGATTCTCTATGTTTTCGGGCGAGCTGAAGACAAGACAAAGAAGAATTTTTAAAAATTAAGGCCACACACTTAAAGATGTTCCTCCAAACCAATTCCTTTAGCTTGAGGAAAGTATAAGGAAGAAGTTTCGTGAATAAATCATGTCCTAAAAACCTCTAGAAAGGACTGTCCAATAAGATTTTTCTAGGTAAAGCTCCGGCAAGAAATCAGTTTTTCGATGAAGTTTTGAAGAGAATAATTTAAGCTACGATCCACGAGAAGGTATGAAATCAATACCTAGCTCTTTCTTGTAACACCATCTTTAAGTTTCAAGAAGAAATCGAGGGGAGAAACACTGCGATCAGAGTGGGTGAGAGGCATTTTCAAATGGCTGCCAAATAAAAGTTCAAAATGTCACGTGCGTCTTCTTCTTGTCTAAAGGAAGAAGATGATGATGTAGACGGTTAAACTGAACAGGCCATGTCAAACTAAATCATTACTCTCCTTCGGTTTTTCTCAATTTTCACCCTCTTCCAGACCATTTCTCATGAAAAATCTTATAGTTCCAAAAACAAGACACCCTAAAGATATAAAGTTATGTTTAAGATTTCATATGGACTAGAGCAAGTTTAAAATCTAAACTAAGTTAGAGTCTAAGAAACGCTTAAAGGGAATACCTCAAGTAATTCTTCCCAAAACTTAAAACTCACCTAGAATTATCTAAAGAACTTATAATGACTTCATGACATTCTAAGTGACTCATGTATATTACTAAGTTATGTCATGCTTAAGAACGCACGATAGAATTTATGTTTTTAGAAATTACGAACCTTAGAAATTATAATGTTTAAGATTGAGAGAGCCATGAAAAATACTAAAGAAGGTCTACAACTAGTAAGGTAAGAAGAATGTGACATACCACTCAAGAATAAGTGACCAATGTCTTTAAATTCATAAACTCAAAAAACTTCTAAGACCTCCCACATTATAACATGTTCATGACTTAGACTACGCTGCTTAGAACGTATGAAGCCTTGAGCATAGGTATTCGGACTATGCTGCTTGGAACGTATGAAGCCTTGAGCGTAGGTATTCGAACTATGCTGCTTGGAACGTATGAAGCCTTGAGGGTAGGTATTCAGACTATGCCTCTTGGAATGTATGAAGCCTTGGGCATATGTATTCAGACTGTATCATAAGGCAAGCCCTGGATGCAAGTTTTCGACTATGCTACTACTTAGAACATATGAAGCCTTTAGTGTAGGTATTCAAACTATGTTGCTCGGAATGTAAGAAGCATTGAGCATAGGTATTCAGGCTCAATCACAGGGCAAGCCCTGGATGCAGGATCAGAGTACATCTCCTGGAACGTATGAAGCCTTGGATGTAGGATTTCAGACTATGCCGCTTGAAATGCATGAAGGCTTAGGCATAGGTTTTCAAACCGTATAGTAGGGCAAGCCCTAGATACGGGTTCAGACAACATCGCTTGGAACGCATGAAGTCTTAGATACAGATTGTTACGTTCATGTCTCGTACCGTAAATCCTAGGGGAGTTTTTTGGAGAACGAACCAAGAACAGAACAAGAACCTAGAAAGTAACCAAGAACAAGACAACGATCAAAGAATATAATGAGGATCAAGATCCAAGTTCTGTAGACAATAACCTAGAATAATAGTACTAAGGCCCTTATATCAAAACTAAGGTTGAGACCTCGGAATCCAAGGACCATGGTCCTCAAGATAAACGAAAGGGTCTAAGTACTTACAACAAGAACCATAACAAAAAAACAAAGATTGTGGTACCCTAGCATATCAAGGACACGATTGAGAGCCTTCAAAGTAGCATAGACAAACCTCACTCATTGTCCTCCACACCCTTTGTTTTAAATATTTTTGTGTTCGTTTCTTATTTTGTGTTTTAACTTTTATGTTGTGTTTTAACTACTTATGTATGAACACTATTGTCTTTGTGTTTTAACTACTTATGTATGAACACTATTATCTTGTGTTTTAACTACTAAATATGTTTTAAATTCTATTTGTTTTATTTCGCAAAAAATTTGCCCCGTCTTTTTACACTATGGAGTTAGCCAAAGTCAAGGTGTCGAGTTCGTGCCTTACATAATAAGTCCTGGTGTGTGCCCAATTGAAGAAAGTCATTTTCGGCTTCAAATTGGGTGTAAGGATGGAATTTTCATCTACAATAAATTTTTCTTAAACTTAAGAATTCCTTTAGCTTAAAGGGGTTAAGAAGGTAGGAAATAACTTTGCTCTTATTCGAATTTGTACAAACTAAACGCCGCTCCAATGCCAAGTTGTAGAAAAATAGACGTTCGCTCTGAATCTAACTCGTTTAGATAACTCACACGAAAACTGTGGAGGGGTGTCGAGAGGGGAGAGACAAGAAGACAAAGAATTCTCAAATGCCTTTCTCTATTACACACGGTACAAAAAATGAATTTGATCTCTGCTGCTCTCTATTTCTCTGCTGTTACATTATAAGTGAAGCCCCTCTTAGAAGTTTTCCTACCGTCAAACTTGGCCTTAACAACCCATAATTTTTTCAGCAATTAGCTATCCTTTCCTAAAATAATTATGCCCTTTTTGATTGAATTAAAAAAACTAAATTAATAACTGCTTTCACTCTTTTTTTTTCCTTCTCTCTCATTTAAGTTTATTTTTTTCTAACAAAGAAGAGCAGTTTTGAAGAAGAAATCGAGAGCTAACACGTCCTAGAACAAGTTGTCAAAGAAATATTTTTGACATTTCTGGTGAGTTGCAAACCAAGGAAAGATTTCCAAAAATAAGGCCACACACTTAAAAGACGTTTCTCTAAAATCATTCATTTAACTAGAGGGAAGAATAAGGAAGAAATTCCATGAAGAAAGTGGATCCTGAAAACCTCTAGAATCGGGTACCCAATAAGAAGTTTTTTGGGGTTGAGCTTGGGCTAGGAAAATATTTTCTAACGAACATTGTTAGAGAAAAACTTAGGCTACAATCCACGAGAAGGTATAAAATCAATAACTAGCTTTTCCCTGTAATACCATCTTTAAGTTTCATAAATAAATCTAGGGGAGAAACGCAATAAACATAGGTAGAGAGGACAAGTTTTAGGCGGCTCCATTATGGTCATTTGCGTCTTCTTCGCTTCAAGAGGAAGAAGATGATGATGTGGGCAGTTCAGTTGAACCAGCCATGTCAACCCAAAACTCGACCCTTCCTTAATTTTTCTTGATTATAACTCTCTTCTTCTAGACCGTTCTCATGAAAAACTTTTATGCTTCCAGAAACTAGGCACTCAAAGAAATCTGTAAAAAAAAATTGAAGTAATTCGGATATTTGAAGCTCAAGAACAGAGGTCTTGAACGTTGACGATGAGGTAAGTACCCATCTTAGACTTTTCATAAGAAATACTTGTAGGGATTACTTGGATTTTAGTATGAACCTTAAAATAAGTATGAATTAAAAAGATAGGAAAGAAAAACACCAAGAATCGTTAGTTAAGGCCCTAAATTGATTGAATTCATCAAGATTTAAGTAATGTTAAAATGACCAACTGAATCAACTTCGCTGCCCAAGCAATTTTAATAATGAGTATATTATGACATTTTAAGATTATATATGAAATTTTGTTGTAATTAGACAAGTTAAGTAGCTAAACCAAGTAACGGTGTAAAATGTAATGCGTATAAACCTAGAATTTGAAGTAGGGGACATCGTGTTCCTCAAAGTAGCTCCCATGAAGGGTATCGTAAGGTTTGGACACAAGGATAAGCTAAGCCCCCACTTTATCGGACCCTTTGAAATCCTAGAACGAATAGGTTCGGTAGTATATAAGTTAGCCTTACCACCATCACTCTCGAGCGTATACGACGTATTCCATGTATCCATGTTGAGAAAATATTTCACAGACCCTATGCACGTGATATTCTATAAAACATCTCGAGATTGAAGAAGACTTAACCTACGAAGAAAAATAAGTTAAACTTAGAAAGTGAAAGCGTTACATAATAGAAATATTGGTTTCGTCAAGGTACTGTGGCAGAACCACCAAAAACCGAGGAAGCTACGTGGGAGCGAGAAGAGAAAATAAAGGAAAAATATCTCGAGTTAATATAAGAATTTGAGACTTCCAAGGACAAAATTTTTTTTGTAGGGTAGATAATGTAACAATATGAAATATTAAAAAAAAAAAAAAAAAAACACAACGAAAATTCGGCGTAGACCCGAGAACTCTAGCAAGCACTGAAGCTCTCATTCCAACGCCTGCTAAAACGCTCCTACCCATCCCTCAACCCAAACCCACACTTTAGACGACCTACATAGATAGAGAACAAGAGAAAGAAAGAAGAAAAGAAAAATGACTTTGTCGGCAAGTGTATTTAGAGGGAACCCGACGTCCACACCATGAGACTGTGGCATGCAAAACCATGAGACTGTGGCACATGCTTAGTATAGATTCACATTTAATTTTAGTAGACTATAGGTTAGTATAGGTTAATTGAATTCCCATTAAGTGGCATTTAGGTTAGTATATGACATTTCTTTCGTTTTATTTATTTTATATTAGTTTTATTTAAAAGCATTAAATAAAGTATGCAAAGTTGAAGATTGAATTTATTATAGAGTTAATTTCGCATTAAATATTTATGATATAGGTATAAACTTAAGTTAAGTAGAAAAATATAGGGTCACGTCGCAATAATTAAGTTTCCCTTTGACGAAAGAAACGTATGGGCAATAGCCACCACACGTTAAATATACCATGTGAAACATGCTTAGTGGAAAAATTGACTGAATTGATGAGGAGGAGTGGTATTTCGTCAGCAAAGGCAATTTTTTAAACCATTTACAAAATTAATATATTATAGAAAATTAGTATTAGAGAATAAAGCCAAGTTTGGATTACTATATATATTAGGCTAACTTTGATAAGAACTAAATCAACCGAGTCTATTTTGATCACAACTTTTCCTACTGATATAATGAATAGCGTTGCAAGAGTATCAAATCAAACCATTGTACGACGGTCTGGAAATTACAAGCCTTCTATTTGGAAACATGAGTACATTGAATCATTAAACAGTGAATTTAAGGTATGAATGATAGAAAAATCTTTAAATGAGTTGTTTTCTTTGTTTATTTACATTAAATATTAAAAAGAGTTAGCAATTACTTGTTTGTTGTGTTTCAGGGAGAAATATACGTAGAACGCTTCAATAAGCTAAAGGAAGAAGTAGATGTGATGATAAACCAAATAATAGATGATCCTCTAAAACAACTCGAGCTTATTGATACTTTACAACGACTTGGAATCTCATACCATTTTGAGAATGAAATAAAAAATGTGTTGAAAAGAACACACCAAAAGAGCAATGAAAGTGATGATTCAGAAAAAAATAATTTGTATGCAACATCACTTAAGTTCAGACTTTTAAGACAACATGGTTTCAATGTTTCACAAGGTATAGACTGTTTTGGTTACTTAATCTTTTTTTTTTTTTCTTTTCGTCACGAGAAAGGTATCAACATCTCTAAAAAATTAAGTATTTATATATAGATATTAATTAATAATATATATATATTTTTTATAATTTAAATGAATTTGATTTTATTGCTATTTGTTTTTTTCAATTATTTCATCAATTTTAATATGGTATAATGGAATAACAATTCGTTAAAATGTCAATATGAAAGCTTAATATTCTTATCATGTTGTGTTAGACAATGCATATTTATTAATTTAACTACTTTTTATATTATAATGACAGAGGTTTTCCGTAACTTCAAGAATGAGACGAAGAACTTTACAGAACTATATCAGGATTTAAATGGAATGCTATCATTTTATGAAGCTTCGTTCTTATGTATAGAAGGTGAGAACATTTTAGAGGCAGCAAAAACATTTTACAATCAACTATTTGGAAAAATACATGAGATCGTGCAAGGATGAATATGAAGCATCCATTATTAGACATGCGTTGGAGCTTCCCTTACATCGGCGAATATCAAGATTGGAGGCAAGATGGTTCATTGATATCTACGAGAGAAAAGTGGATATGAACTCTATTCTTCTCGAAATTGCTAAATTAGATTTCAATCGAGTTCAATTTATCCACCAAGAAGATCTTAAATATGCATCAAGGTATGAATATTATAAATATATTTAGAGCATTAAAAAAATAGGATATTTTTTTATTTTTAATAAGAAAAAAGATATTTTATATATACATAGATAGTTGTAAATTACATTAATACATTTGCTAACTAAACATACAAATTAGGTGGTGGAGGAGCACTGGATTTAGCGAAAAGTTGAGCTTTGCCAGAGATAGATTAATGGAATGTTTCTTTTGGACGGTGGGTTTTGGATTTGAACCCAAGCTCTCATATTTTAGAAGAATGGCCACAAAAGTTAATGCGTTAATAACAACAATAGATGACATTTACGATGTTTATGGCACATTAGATGAACTCGAGCTCTTTACGAATGCCATAGAGAGGTAAGCTCTCTTTTGTTTTTCTTTTAGAAAATATATAAATATTTAACTCTCTTCTAAATTATGATTATAGGTGGAATGTTGATGCAATGGACCAACTTCCTGACTACATGAAAATATGTTTTCTTAGTCTCCACAATTCTATAAATGAGATGGCTTTTGATGCACTAAGAGACAAAGGAATTAATGTGATCCAATTTCTTAAAAAAAACGGTAAGAATGTGATTATGATAAACTTTTTTTAACTTTTAAAATTTCTATGTAATTTACTTTATAAAAAAATTAATTTTACAGTGGGTACGTTTTGTGCAAATCTTATATGTTGGAGGCTAAATGGTATCACACCCGCTATAAAACCAACCTTGGAAGAATATCTAGACAATGCATGGATTTCAATAGGAGGATCAATTATATTAGTTCATGCATATGTTTTGGTGACATCTCCAATGCTCCAAGACATGGAGAGCTTGGAAGAACATATTGATATAATTCGTTGTTCTTCCTTAATTTTGCGACTTGCTGATGATCTTGGAACATCAACGGTATGTGAACAAAACCTATGTATAAGTGTAGATAAGCATCTTCGAATTAATGAAATTTCATATTGATTATTCCATTTAACATTTTGGAACATTTATTTACTAACAAGATTTTACGATGGACATTTCATTCAGGATGAATTAGAAAGAGGTGATGTTCCAAAATCAATACAATGTTATATGAATGATACAGGAACTTCAGAGAACAATGCTCGTGAACATATAAAGGGTTTGATTGATGAGACATGGAAAAAGTTAAATACGATTGAGGTCGAGAATTCAATATTTCCTCATGTGTTCATCAAGGTAGCTAAAAATCTTGCTAGAATGGCTCAATGCATGTATCAATATGGAGATGGACACGGCATAGGATGCCAAGAAATAAATGATGGTGTAATGTCTCTATTTATTCAACCTATTTCCATGCAACCTATTTGATGCCGTATCCAAGGAAGTTGATACAGCCGTGTAATAAAGTACATTACTTTCTTTTAATGTACAACTGGTAGGTTTAAGTGTATTTTGTGTTCCTTCATCGTAGCATTGTATCAAATTAGCCCTTCAAAAATATATTGTTCAATAAAATTTGAAGGGTTTAAATTAAAATTTAATATAATAAATATATTATAAAAAGAGCGAAATTATATTAAAATAATTAATGTATATTAGATAAATTAAATGAGTTTCAAAGTGAGTTAAATATATATATATATATATATATATATATATATAGATATATCTTATATATAGATATATCTTATAATATTTAAATGAGATATTATATCCTAATATATTATATAATAAAATTTTATTTAAAAACCGTTCTCTCTAAGAATTTTATCTAAAAACTATTCTTTTCTTATCGAGCAGAGATTATCTTTGGAGATTCTTCCAAAAATCGTACCCTAATGATCAAATCATAGTAAGGAAGAGTTTGTTAAGTAAAATAAAGGCCCACTAGAATTTTCTTCAAATTTCTTCCAAATTTGCTTAATTTTTTTCATTTTGTTTAATTCTAAGTAAAACTAAAATCGATTCCAACGCTTCCGCTGTATGAATGAAGAGTTCGTTCCTAACAACTCTATTGTTTGATACTTGCAAGGATTATAATGGGATTGCAATCAGTAATCACGATACACATAACTAATGGTATTAGATGACTTTATGTTCAAGAAGAAAGTCCATCTCACGTACTACGTTGAAGTCGTACATATGAACCACAACCAGATCCATTTCTCTCGACTCTCTTATAGGCCTCAACGATAGGTAGAACCTCAAAATTAACAACTTTCACTTTTCCAAAATCCTTCTCTATCTTTAGTCTCAATCGGCACGCTTCTTGGTTAGAGATGAAGTTGTGAAAAGCACCCGAGTCCTTGGCTGAGAATTGACTATAGTATTAACAAACATCAACTCCTTCTTGTACATTAGATATACCTTTTTTTGTATGGCTAATAGAAATTTCAACGATCCTATTCTTGGAGTGTCTTGGTCCTCTTCTTTTCTACCACTAGTTCGGCTTTTGATTCATTCCCTAGTTGTAAGACTTTGAAAGCTTTGGGTTTTGAGATCCATAGTTTGTTAAAGCCCGACGTGATCTTGACATGAGGTTTTATTATTCGCCTCTCCATGGTCAAGTTCATTTGAGTTTTCTATTTTCGTATTCAACTTGGTTCCTTCATTAAAATGAAGAGTTCCCATCTAACAAAATTAATGTCAACAACACTTGAAATTAAGTGTTTTATAACATATAAAATGTACCTTCGAATCTTTCTTGATTTTTGATCGATTTCTTTGATTCAAAACTCAGATCTATAGATAACAACTCCTTGAACAACTTTTGTCGTAGATGTTTTCTTGATTCTTGATCGCTTTATATGATTCAAAACTAAACTCTATGGATAACAACCCCTTGAGCAATTTTTTTTTAATGGATGCTTGGCCAAAAAGCGTCTCGATCTCACTAGATCTATGTTTGAAAACACGTTTCTCAATTTTTTTCTCTCAAATCCCTTACTCATTAATTTCTTTTTCATTTTTATTCTTATGTTTCTTTTTTCTCATTTCATTTTTTTTTAGAATGGTAACTTATTAATTATCTAGTTGGGAGAAAAATATAGACTCTAAATAAAATTCATCAATTGAAAAATTAAAAGTAAGAGTTAAAAGTTTATGACCTTCCTCCTAAGTGTTACAAAATTTTTGAAAGTTTAAGTGTTTAAATTAATATTTAATTTGTTATATATATTAAACACAAAAAGAGAAAAATATATTTATTGTATTTAATATATTAAAATTTAAAATAATTAATATATATCACATACGTTTTACGAAAATATATATGTTTTTTTAAAATGTGAATTATATTCAAATAGATGCATGTGTATTGGGAGATTTGATAAAAATTGAATGAGATTCAAATAATTCATATTAAAAATGTAATAACCTAAGGCTATGGTTAGAAGATAATGTTTGCTTTGGCCTTCGGCCTCATTATTATAAATTACGTTTCTTAAGAAAAGTTTTCCACATCCATAGAAGAGATGTTTTGTTCTCCTTTCTGGTCTCTCAATCACCCCCTTTGGGCCCCAATGTTCTCGTTGGCACACCTTGTAGTACTAGATAATAATACCAACTGCAATGAACCTATTTTTCTACTGAAATATAGTTGTTATCATATCTATGACGTGCCCTTTATATGCGGAAACATTAATTTTAAATAATTCATAAACGATGACATGGACTTACACGTTAAAAATAAAATCCTTAAATGAATCCAAAAACATATAAGAAACGAGAATACAAATATATCCAAAAACTAGAAAACAAAACATGGTCCTAATCTAACATAGAACTATAAAATAAGGTCAAATACAACTACTCTAACACTGGTTCCATGGTCTTAACGCGTTGCCTCCGTCATCCGTACATGGGTGTCTCGCCATTGATTGAAATGTAAGAGTAGCAAATGGCTTGAGTAGTTTAAGAAATACTTCGTAAGTGACACATCTTTTGGAGTCGTTAAATGCAAAAACATGCAACATGGTGGGACTTGTCATTTAAAACATCATTTCATTCTCTTAGGCAGCTTTCAAATTTAAGCTAAATTGGATGTGTAGTACTACTTTACACACGACCCACACGTGCAATGTGAACCCACCAGGCGGGCTCGCACACCACCTTGAAGAGAACCCAAATTTCTATATGCATAAACCACGTTAAGTTTGCTTGTCCTATGATTGAAAATGTCACGACCCAATTTTCGAGATTTTGAATCCGGACCATGATTTAAATGATAAGACGAAATCAAATAAAAATAAAAGTAAAACAAAACATAAGATGAAAACTCTATAAAATTTAAATAAAAAAAAGAATAAAAAAAACCAAAATTAAATACAAGATTAAATTCAATTATAAGACAATGCTATTGAAAATAATAAAATTGAGGGAACTAGTTTGGAATACAATTATAAAATAAAATACAAAAGACTCCAAAATGTAAAAATTTATTAAGGCTGTGGAAGGACTCCTCTGTGACCACACAACTCTCAAATGCATCTCCACATCTACCTGCGGACACCAGAAAAAGTAAGGTGAAAGGGGTGAGAATAAAAATATACTCAGTAAGCAACCTACTTGTAGGCTCTTATCGCATTTATGACCTAGCAGGTAACCACGGGATTTACTCTAAGCTTTAGGTATATTGCTCTTATTGTGCACAGTTTTGGGTAACTAGCTTAGCCTACGCAGCGGTAACCAGTATCCGAAGATGAGGCACTAGCACCATAGACTCAGTATCAGGTGGAGACAACATGGTGAGTGCTAGCCTAATGGGAGGTTAGGTGGCGAACCCATCCCACAGGCAACAAAGTCGCCCGAGGTTGGTGGGTGGTACCCCCCCTAGTATGTGCAAGCTCCACTGGTTACCTGCATGATCAATGCCCTCCCCTAGGAACAATCCTCTGTGCAGGGTAACAACCGACTACCTGCATGATTAACACTCTACCATAGGACGGATCCATCATGCAGGGTAATCAACTGACTACCCGCATGATCAATGCCCTACCACAGAATGGATCTATTGTTCAAGTTAATCCATCAAACCATCGAGTCACACATCCCTTACTAGCCTCACGCCTAGCTTAATAGTACCATACCGAAGTAAAAAGGGAAGTGTCATTCCTCGATGTTGTGGAGTTTTGCTAGGTTCTCAAGGACATCTAGGACGTTTAAATCTCATCTCTCGTTTCTAGGACGTTCGGGATTAACTCCTCGAACTAAAACCAAACTCTGGGTGCACACAGGTCTAAACCTCTGATCGCTCACGATCTTGGGGTGCAAGGTATATTAGAAACATATTGATCTGAGTCAACATATAAATCGCATTAGCTGTAACGCCCTAATTTCAACTAAGTTCTCGCATGCATGTTTTGCTAGGGAGATATTTTTATCGATTACATAATGATATGAATCCAACAATTTTTCATTTGCATGTAGAGCAATTACAAGAAGCAATGCAAAGAAGATTTAAGTATCAAATCAAGAAAATTATTAAGTGACAATAAATATCACTTGACATTGGAAACTGATTTAAAGACTTTTTGTCTTTCGTAGTTGAACTACATTTAAGATTATTTATATTATGTCTTGTTTTCTTCAGTTTGTATTTAATAGCTCTTATTGATAGTTGGTAGGTTGTTAGTTGAACTACATTATGTTTGAATTATATTTTTGACCTCTTTAAAAACATGTAATATTCAAGTTTAAAAAAATCATAGTGGAATACAACAACCTTATGTTTGAAACCCTTTAGGTGTTATGTTTCTTTCAAACCTTACTTTAGGTTTGATGTTAAAATCAATTCATTGGATTAGTCATGATTAAGCTAAATTTGAGGTGAGTCGTCTTGAGATCTAAGAGTGATCATCATAGATTCCAATTTCGATCTAAGAGTTATTCATCCTTCTAACCCACTCTTGGTTGGAATCATTCGTTAGTTATCTTTATTTGTTAAAGTTTGCAAAGATACTAGAAAAATCACTAGCTTTACAAAATTTAGCATTTTTGGCGCTTATCATTAGATATCAAAGCATTTGGTCGACGTTCTTTGGCCGGCTCTAGAGGTGAAATATCTTTACTTCATTAAGTTAGCTTTATTTGTGAAATTTTGCAAGGATAATAGAAGGACCTCTAACTTTGCAAAATCCATTATTGTGAGCGCTTATCATTATGTTATTCTTTTTCTGTCCCTTTCTTTACTTCTTTAAGTTAGCTTTACTTTCGAAAGTTTGCAAGGATCCTAGAAGAACCTCTAGCTTTAGAAAATCCAGCATTGTATGAAGCTCATTTTACTTTATTCTTTTTTCTGTCAATGAGTCTCACGTATTAAACACTATATATATATATATATATATATATAGAAAAAATAGAGAGAAAAAAAAAAATCTTGTAAAAAAAAAGAAAAAAGGAAAAGAAAAAAGGAAAGGAAGACTATGATTTGAGTTGAGGACAAATAATTTCAAAGAAAGGGGAATGATATGAATCCAATAACTATTCATTTGCATGTACTAAATGAGTAATTACAAGAAGCGATGTAAAAAAGATTTAAAAATCAAATCAAGAAAAGAATGGAGTGACAATAAATATTACTTAACATTCAGAATTGATTAGAAGACTTTTGTGTTTTTGGTAGTTGAACTAACATTTAAAACTATTTATGTCATTCCTTATTTTTTTGAATTTGTATTTAATATTTTTTATGGGTAGTTTGTAGTTGGTAGGTGAACTACATTATGTTTGAATTATCTTCTTGGCCCATGTAAAGACATGTAATATTCAAGTTTGAAACTTATGGTAGAATACAAAAATCTTTTGTTTGAAACGCTTTGGGTGTTATGTTTCTTTCAAACCTTGTTTTAGGTTTGATGTTAAAATCGATTAATTGGATTAGTCATGATCAAACTAATTTCGGAGTGAGTCGTCTTGGGATCTAAGAGTGACCATCATAGATTCCAAGTTCGATCTAAGATTTATTCATCCTTCTAACCCGCTCTTGGTTGGAATCATTGGTTAAGTTAGTTTTTTTTTTTTTTTTTGTTAAAGTTTGCAAAGATAATAGAAGAACCTCTAGCTTTGCAAAATCAAGTATTGTTGACGCTTATCAACCTAAGCACATAATCCATTATTTAAACTTTACCTTAGTCATATCTGGGTCTCTGACGAGGTCTATTGGGTTCTGAGGGTAGTTAGGTATTTTAACGCGAACTTGTAGCTCCAGGTTGCTCTTTACTAATCCTCGAGTCTTTATCCTCTCACCGTCACTCATGACCTAAGGTACTCAGTCTATCGGATGTGTAACATCCCAAAAATGAAGGAAATTAGTTCCAAGAATAATAAACCATCCATGTAAGACCCCAAGGATCCAAGGAAGGAAATTAACAGGATTAAGCAAGGACAAGGTCTTAAGAAAGTCATTTCCATACCCTAAGGAGTACTTTTAAGGACTTAAGACCTTTGGAGAAGGATTGGGAATGAAAGCATAAGCGAAAAGGACGAAAATGTCATTTTTCTAATTTCTAAGGAATTTCTTGGATTTTTAATTCCTTATCGAGAGGGAATTTCAAGATGCTCAAGAAGTTAAAAATGACCAAGGGTGGAAGAATTTTTAGGAACATTATGAATTTTTCAAGGAAAATAATATTAAAATATTCAAAAAGTGCCAATTACCAAAATACCCCTGAAGTTAAGGATAATTATGGATTTGCCATTCTGCTAAAAAATCAAAACCTTGTCCGTGCCTTCTACATAAAATCCTTTAAATCTCGACTCTCAGCCGTTGGATCTCCTCCAAACTTGGATATTTACTAGAACACTCAAAGCTCCTCAAATCCAACGGTCAGTATTCAAATTTGAAGTCGGTAGCTCGCTGATCGGAGTAGATATTTCCGATGAATTTTCTAGAAAATCTAACCACCAATTCACGAAGATTCTGGATCTCTCAATGTCGGTTTAAGTTTTTCCAATAAATTCTGAGGTTGGGGAAATAGTTTGGAACAAGAATCGAGCAAGGTTGAGCTCCCAGTCGTTGGCAATAAGCGTTTGGATTTTGGGTCTCCTACTCTCGGGTTTCTTCCAAATTCGAGAGCAATTCTCCACCATTCCTCTTTAAACTTGTTCTTATAGCTTCTAAACAAGATTACCAACAAGTTCTATGAAGGAATAGAGTCCTAAAAGTGTCCAGAAACCATTCCCCCAATCCAATCCGCCATTAAAGAGCTTCAAAGAAAACTCAAAAATTCCAATCCGAGGATACACGAGAATTCTTCGAGCAAGGATGATCGCAGTAAAAATTTCTGCACCTCCAAGGAATGTTTCCATAGAAGAACACGAAGAGAAATAACTTCAGGAACGTTCCCAATTGCAGAAAATTCGTTTGGGTTCAAATTGGGGGTAAGTGTCGAATTCCTATCTACGGCCTCTTTTCCTTCAAATTAAGGATTTCTTTAGATTCAGAGGAAGAAAATGAGTAACTTTGATGAAGGAATCGAGAGCTGAAACGTCGTAGAAAAAGATACCCAAGAGATCAAAAATCGGAGGTGTCGGGTAACTTGCAGACCGAGAGTGGTTTCTCAAAATTAAGATCTCACACTCAAATTCGTTCCTCCAAACTAATTCCTTAAGCTTGAGAGAAGAATAAGGAAGAAGGTCCATGAAGACATCGAGCCCTGAAAACCTCTAGAATCGGCTACCCCATAAGAAATCCTCTGTTTTTACTCCGGCGAGAAATCATATTTTGGACAAACTTTGGAAGCAAATATCTTAGGCTAAAATTCACAAGAAGGTATGAAATCAATCCCTATCTCTTCCTTGTAACACCATCTTTAAGTTTCATGAAGAAATGGAGGGGTGAAATGGCGTGATCGGAGCTGGGGAGGGCGAGTTTCAGACGGCAGCGTGAATGGTCGCGCGCGTCTTCTTCCCGTATGGAGGAAGAAGACGATGACGTGGCCGGTTCAGTTGAACCAGCCATGTCAACCCAAAACTCGACCTTCCCTCGGTTTTTCTCAATTTTAACCTCTTTCCAGACCGGTTCACATAAAACACTTTATGGTTCCAGAAACTAGACACAATAAGAAGTCTGTGGAAGGAAAGTTGAGGTAATTCAAGTACCGGAAGCTCAAGAACGGAGGTCCCGAGCGTCGACGACGACGACATAAGTAGCCACCTTGGACTTTTCGTTACAAAATACTTGTAGAAATCACTTGGATTTCCATATGATCCCTAACCCAAATATGAACTAAGGATACATAAAAGAAAAACCCTAGGAACCATGAGTTAAGGCCTTCAACCGAACAAATTGCTCGGGAATTAGGTAACGTTAAGATAACCCACTAGATGAACTCCGCTGCCTATGAAATTTTAATACTGAGCATATTATAACAATTTGAGGTTATATAAGAAATTTGGTGGTCATTAGATAAGGATAAGTAGGAAAACCAAGAAACAAGGCAAAATGACCATAGTGCGCCTAAGGAAGATTACCTATGGTTCATGGCCTAGATGATCTCCAAATGCTATGAAACTCTATAGTAGGCCTTATTGTATGATGTTTGATGATTTTATGAAGTTTGAAAGTCATTAGAACATGTTAAGTAGCAAAACCAAGAATTAGGGGTTAAATGACCAAAATACCCCTAGGACTACTTATGAGAATTCAAGGTCTATACGTGCTCCAGATGATTTGCTACTTCCTATAAGGTCTATTATGAAGGACATGAAGATATGTTTTAGGATTCAAGTTGATTGGAGCAAGTTAGGAACCTAAACCAAGTTAGGACCCAAGAAACACCTAAAGGAGACACCACAAGAATCAAGACTCTTCTAGAACCCTCTAAAGAACTCCCTAGGAATCTATGACCTTCTAAAACAACTCACGCTAAGATGGGTTCATATGGATACAAATGCAAGTTACAACTTATGCCTCAAAGAATTATGGACCTTAGAAACTTACAAGATTGAGAACCAAGAACGACAACACACAAGCTTTACAACTACCCAAGTAAGAAGAATGCTAGGTACCACTCAAGGAAGAAGGACCAAGGTCCCCAAACTCATAAACTCAAGAATGCTAGGTAATACTCTAGTCATGTCCAAAGTGACCCATGACCTCCCACCAAGCGGTGCCCAAGAATTCCTCTTCTAGGTGGGATGCCCTGCACCATGTTTCCTTTGCAGGATGTCATTCCTCAAGTTTCCCTCACCTAGAAGAGATGCCCTGCAGATTTGCAGGATGCCATGTTTAAGTATGCACCGAGCAAGTGACCTTTATGGTCTATCATGGGGAGTAGTCTAGGGCCACGGAGTAACAAGAAGAGAGTAAGTTACCTTAGCCAAGAATCAAGAACCTCCTAAGACCTCCCATGGTACAGCATGCTCATGACTTAGACTACGCTGCTTGGAACACATGAAGCCTTGAGCGTAGGTTAAGCAGACTGTATTATAGGGCAAGCCCTTGATGCAGTATTAGACTACATCGCTTGGAACGTAAGAAGTCTTGGATGTAGGTTTTCAGACTACACTGCTTGGAACACATGAAGCCTTGAGCATAGGTTAAGCAGACTGTATTATAGGGCAAACCCTTGATGCAGTATCAGACTATGCCGCTTGGAACGCATGAAGCCTTGAGCATAGGTTAAGCAGATCGTATCGAAGGGCAAGTCCTAAGATGCGGTAAGACTACGTCGCTTGGAACGCATGAAGTCTTGAACGTAGGTTAAGGCTGTGTCGCTTGAAACGCATGAAGCCTTGGACACATGATTGTCAGGTGCATGTCTAATGCCGTAAATCCTAGGGGGAGTGTCTTGGAGAATGAACCAAGAACAACACAAGAACAAAGAACAAAGAACCAAGAAAGTACCAAGAACAAGAGAAAGATCAAGGATTAGAACATGGATCAAGATCCTAGTTCTAAGGACAAGAACCAAGAACAAAGAACCAAAAACCAAGAACCAACATCCATAGTACTAAGACCCTTAAAGAAAAAATCAAGGTTTTAGAATCCAAGTACCAAGGTCCTCAAGGAAAGATCATGATAAGAACCCCGATAAGAACCCCAGGTCAAGAACAAAAACTAGAGGGCCTAAGTACTTACAATAAGAACAAGATAAGAACAAAGGATGTGGTACCCTAGCATATCAAGGACACGATTAAGAGCCTACAAGTAGGCTACTTACTGAGTCTTGTACTCATTCCTTATTCTCTATTTTTTTTCAGTTGATAAGGAGCTAGTCGAGATCAGGAGCGAACTCTAGAGCAAGTGCCATAGACAAACCTCACCTGTCATCCTCAACCCTTTTATTTTAAAATGTTTTCTGTCTATTCCTTATTTTGTGTTTTTAACTATTATGTTGTATTTTAAATTACTAATGTGCGAACACTATTTTGGTATAATGTAAATTATGTTTTAAATTTTAATGGTTTTATGTCGTTAAAAATTTACCCGTCTTTTAGAGTCATCACGTCAGCTCGGTCCTTACAGGATGTGCCTGGCCTAGGTCATTGTCTGGCCAACGTAACTCTAACACCTTAGCTCTGTACAGATAAACACGCTGTACAGAGAAAACACATAGTCAAACACTTATTGTATCATGCACACATACAAACAAACAAGCTCAACTGGGAGATAATATCCATCAATCACCTGGAGCATATATCCCAATAGTCCATCCTTCTTTCTATCATAGAGGCATTTTGGTAATTTCTTACCTCGTACATAAAAGTACTCATCCATATTGCCCAACTTGTATTTAGTCATCATGCATAAAGTACTCATCCATAAAGTACTCATCATGTATATTCCCTTTCTAGCTTAGCATAAGACATAGCACAACATGCTTCTCGGAATCTTAGCCTAGGGGCATAATAGTAATTTTACCATAACATGCATATAGTTCATACTCATCCAAAGAAAAATGTCCTTCTAAAGTACTTAACATGCATTTCTAACCAACTAAGGTAAGGAATGCTGGCATCCTAGCACGTCCTAGCGATCGTGCTGTCACCTATATATTCTACTCCCTCGTCAAAATTTCCATATTTCGAAACCAATTTTCGATTCTTTTTTATTTTCTTTGAATTTTAATAACTTTCTCTACATCACTCAAATTAACTTAGTTTTTTCACGACAAATATAAACTTTTAACCCATCTTTATAAGTATTTTTCTCAGAATTTTCCGTCAATCATAGCAATAAGTAATCGAGTCCATAGATCTTCAAAAGCAAAAATTTATAAAACATTTCAGCTTCTTGATGTTAATCGAAATTCAACTTTCTGGTCCGAATCAACTCCGACTTTCTTCATAAAACTAGTGAAAGATTCCTCTAACATCGACGTACTAAAAATTCAGAACTCAATTCGAGGAAAAAAATCTCAAATTTGAAGGAAAACTGGAATCAAGAACCCGAAAAAATCATACCTCCCATTCTTCCTCGATTCTTGATGGAATTGGGTGATTCAAAATCCATAATGGTTCTCCCAAGGCCAATATGCAATTCTTGTGAGGACCTCCGGCGCAATTCCAATTCCAAATGGCTGTTTGGGGCAGATTTCAACTTTTTCTCTCTAACTCTCTCGAACCCTAAACTTCTATTTCCTTTTTCTCTCTCTTTTCCTTTTTTTTTTCTTTTTGTTCATCAATGACCAACTAATTAGGGCTAATGGAGACTCCTAATTGGAAAAGGGATTAGAATGATCGATTTACCCATCGGGGTTCACTTTGACCGATTTTCTCTCAATTTTTTTACTTTTTTTAAAAATATTTTTCTTGAGTTCTTGGATTTGTTCTAAGCATTTTTCTCTCCACCGCATCTAAATTTTCAGCCTTTTATATGCCCAATAAAACTTAGGAGGTTTAACTTTAAAAGAAAAAATTAAGTATTTATAGGTTCCGGTTTTACAGAAAAATTGTGTAGTAAAAAATTATAATGAGCTGAAAATTATGGTCGTGCATTTTCAACCGTGTGACATTGTGATCTTGATATACTCACGACAAGCTTTGAGGAGAATCCATATTTCACGTGGTTAAACCAACCAATCACGAGAAGACAAGCTATGAGTTTGGCTTGAAATATAATGTGGGGTTGGTGATAGGATGGAGAAAATGAGAGTAAGAACCAACCAATCACAAAGAAAATTATTTTTAATTTGGACAAATAAATTAAAAAGAATACATTACTATTTTTATAATATTTTTAAGAGCGAATGTATAATAAAATATTATAGAAAATAAGACAACCGATTAATATGAAATTTATCTAATAAAAAAGAAATTAGTATGAATTAATTAAATGATAATTAACATGTACCCACCCATTATGTTGAAGGTTGGATGTCCCACGTAACAATTATTATATTAAAAAAATAAGATAGGAGAACAAACTAGAGTTCATACATATATATATGTTAGGCTACTTCAGCCAAGAATTAGGTCAATAAAT
>CM066981.1:11751955-11780927 GCA_033971965.1 Cucurbita ficifolia | reverse complement strand
TTAAACCCACTAATATAAATTAATAGCTACTAAATATTAGAATACCAATAGGAAGGGAAAAAAAAAAATTTTTGTAAAAAAAAGGAAAAAAAGGAAAAGAAAAAAGGGAAAAATGGAAGACTAGATTTATTTGAGTTTGAAGACAAATAATTTTCGAAAGAAAGGGGGGAATGATATGGAATCCAATAACTATTCATTTTTGCATGTACTTAAATGAGTAATTACAAGAAGCGATGTAAAAAAGATTTAAAAAATCAAATCAAGAAAAGAATGGAGTGACAATAAATATCACTTAACCCCCCGATCATTCCCAGAATTGATTAGAAGACTTTTGTGTTTTTTTTGGTAGTTGAACTAACATTTAAAACTATTTATGTCATTCCTTATTTTTTTTGAATTTGTATTTACATATTTTTTTTTCATGGGTACCGGTTTGTAGTTTTGGTAGGTGACCTACAATTATGTTTGAATTATCTTCTTGTGCCCATGTAAAGGGTGACATGTAATATTCAAGTTTTTTTGAAACTTATAGTGTAGAATACAAAAATCTTTTGTTTGAAACGCTTTGGGTGGGTGTTATGTTTCTTTCAAACCTTGTTTTAGGTTTGATGTTTAAAATCCGATTAATTGGATAGTCCCCCCCATGATCAAAAACTAATTTCGGAGTGAGTCGTCTTGGGGGATCTAAGAGTGACCATCATATATTCCAAGTTCCGATCTAAGATTTATTCATCCTTCTAACCCGCTCTTGGTTGGAATCATTGGTTTTTGTAAGTTAAGTTAGTTTTTTTTTTTTTTTTTGTTAAAGTTTGCAAAGATAAATAGAGACGAAACCTCTAGCTTTGCAAAATCAAGTATTGTTTGACGCTTATCACCTAAGCACATAACCCATATTTAAACTTTTACCTTAGTACCCCCCCCATATCTGGGTCTCTGACGAGGTTTTATTGTGGTTCTGAGGGTAGTTAGGTATTTTAAACGCGAACTTGTAGCTCAGGTTTTTGGCTCTTTTACTAATCCTCGAGTCTTTATCCTCTCTCCGTCCGTCAACTCATGACCCTAAAGGTACTCAGTCTATATCGGATGTGTAACATCCCAAAAAATGAAGGAAATTTAGTTCCCAAGAATAATAAACCATCCATGTAAGACCCCCAAAGGATCCAAGGAAGGAAATTAACAGGATTTAAGCAACGACAAAGGTCTTAACGAAAGTCATTTCCATACCCTAAGGAGTACTTTTAAGGACTTAAGACCTTTGGAGAAGGATTGGGAATGAAAGCATAAGCGAAAAGGACGAAAAATGTCATTTTTTTTCTAATTTCTAAGGAATTTCTTGGATTTTTAATTCCTTATCGAGAGGGAATTTCAAGATTGCTCAAGAAGTTAAAAATGAACAAGGGGTGGAAGAAATTTTTAGGAACATTATGAATTTTTCAAGGAAAATAATATTAAAATATTCAAAAAGTGCCAATTACCAAAAATACCCCTGAAGTTAAGGATAATTATGGATTTTGCCATTCTGCTAAAAAAATCAAAACCTTGTCCGTGCCTTCTACATAAAATCCTTTAAATCTCGACTCTCAGCCGTTGGATCTCCTCCCTCCAACTTGGATATTTACTAGAACACTCAAAGCTCCTCAAATCCAACGGTCAGTATTCAAATTTGAAGTCGGTAGCTCGCTGATCGGAGTAGATATTTTCCGATGAATTTTCTAGAAAATCTAACCACCAATTCACGAAAGATTCTGGATCTCTCAATGTCGGTTTAAGTTTTTCCAATAAATTCTGAGGTTGGGGGAAATTAGTTTGGAACAAGAAATCGAGCAAGGTTGAGCTCCCCAGTCGTTGGCAATAAGCGTTTGGGGATTTTGGGGTCTCCTACTCTCGGGTTTCTTCCAAAAAATTCGAGAGCAATTCTCCACCATTCCTCTTTAAACTTGTTCTTATAGCTTCTAAACAAGATTACCAACAAGTTTCTATGAAGGAATAGAGTCCTAAAAGTGTCCCAGAAACCATTCCCCCAATCCAATCCGCCATTAAAGAGCTTTTCAAAGAAAACTAAAAAAATTCCAATCCGAGGATACACGAGAATTCTTCGAGCAAGGATGATCGCAGTAAATTTCTGCACCTCCAAGGAATGTTCCCATAGAAGAACACGAAGAGAAATAACTTCAGGAACGTTCCCAAATTGAAGAAAAATCGTTTGGGTTCAAATTGGGGGTAAGTGTCGAATTCCTATCTACGGCCTCTTTTTCCTTCAAATTAAGGATTTCTTTAGATTCAGAGGAAGAAAATGAGTAACTTTGATGAAGGAATCGAGAGCTGAAACGTCGTAGAAAAAGATACCCAAGAGATCAAAAATCAGAGGTGTCGTGGTAACTTGCAGACCGAGAGAGGTTTCACAAAAAATTAAGATCTCACCCACTCAAAATTCGTTCCTCCCAAACTAATTCCTTAAGCTTGAGAGAAGAATAAGGAAGAAGGGTCCATGAAGAACATCGAGCCCTGAAAACCTCTAGAATCGGGCTACCCCATAAGAAATCCTCTGTTTTTTTACTCCGGCGAGAAATCATATTTTGGAACGAACTTTGGAAGCAAATATCTTAGGCTAAAACATTCACAAGAAGGTATGAAATCAATCCCTATCTCTTCCTTGTAACACCCATCTTTAAGTTTCATGAAGAAATGGAGGGGTGAAATGGCGTGATCGGAGCTGGGGAGGGCGAGTTTCAGACGGCAGCGTGAATGGTCGCGCGCGTCTTCTTTTCCCGTATGGAGGGAAGAAAGACGATGGGACGTGGCCCCGGTTCAGTTTGAACCAGCCATGTCAACCCCAAAACTCGACCTTTCCCTCGGGTTTTTCTCAATTTTAACCTCTTTCCAGACCGGTTCACATAAAACACTTTATGGTTCCAGAAACTAGACACAATAAGAAGTCTTGTGGAAGGAAAGTTGAGGTAATTCAAGTACCGGAGAAGCTCAAGAACGGAGGTCCCTCCACGAGCGTCGACGACGACATAAGTAGCCACCTGACGTTGGACTTTTTCGTTACAACAAATACTTGTAGAAATCACTTGGATTTTCCATATGATGTACCCTAACCCAAATATGAACTAAGGATACATAAAAGAAAAAAAACCCTAGGAACCATGAGTTGAGTTAATGCACCATTAAAGGCCTTCAAACTCGAACAAACAACTATGCTCGGGAATTAGGTAACGTTAAGAATAACCCACTAGATGAAACTCCCGCTGCCTATGAAATTTTAATACTGAGCATATTATATCACAATTTGAGGTTATATAAGAAATTTTGGTTAAGGGTCATTAGATAAGGATAATAGGGAAAAACCAAGAAACCAAGGCAAAAATGACCATAGTGCGCCCTAAGGAAGAAAGACCTATGGTTCATGGCCTAGATGATCTCCAAATGCTATGAAACTCTATAGTAGGCCTTATTGTATGATGTTTGATGATTTTATGAAGTTTTGAAAGTCATTAGAACATGTTAAGTAGCAAAACCAAGAATTAGGGGTTGTTTTAAATGACCAAAAATACCCCTAGGACTACTTATGAGGAAATCAAGGTCTATACGTTGCTCCAGATGATTTGCTACTTCCTATAAAGGTCTATTATGAAGGACATGAAGATATGTTTTAGGATTCAAGTTGATTGGGAGCAAGTTAGGAACCTAAAACCAAGTTAGGACCCAAGAAAACACCTAAAGGAGGGACACCACAAGAATTCAAGAAGACTCTTCTAGAGAACCCTCTAAAGAACTCCCCTAGGAATCTATGACCTTCTAAAACAACTCACGCTAAGATGGGTTCATATGGATACAAATGCAAGTTACAACTTATGCCTCAAAGAATTATGGACCTTAGAAACTTACAAGATTGAGAACCAAGAACGACAACACACAAGCTTTACAACTACCCAAGTAAGAAGAATGCTAGGTACCACTCAAGGAAAGAAGGACCAAGGTCCCCAAACTCATAAACTCAAGAATGCTAGGTAATACTCTAGTCATGTCCAAAGTGACCCATGACCTCCCACCAAGCGGTGCCCAAGAATTCCTCTTCTAGGTGGGATGCCCTGCACCATGTTTCCTTTGCAGGATGTCATTTCCTCAAGTTTCCCCTCACCTAGAAGAGATGCCCTGCAGATTTGCAGGGATGCCATGTTTAAGTATGCACCGAGCAAGTGACCTTTATGGTCTATCATGGGGAGTAGTCTAGGGCCCACGGAGTAACAAGAAGAGAGTAAGTTTACCTTAGCCAAAGAATCAAGAACCTCCTAAGACCTCCCATGGTACAACATGCTCATGACTTAGACTAACGCTGCTTGGAACACATGAAGCCTTGAGCGTAGGTTAAGCAGACTGTATTATAGGGCAAGCCCTTGATGCAGTATTAGACTACATCGCTTGGAACGTAAGACGAAGTCTTGGATGTAGGTTTTCAGACTACACTACTTGGAACACATGAAGCCTTGAGCATAGGTTAAGCAGACTGTATTATAGGGCAAACCCTTGATGCCAGTATCAGACTATGCCGCTTGGAAACGCATGAAGCCTTGAGCATAGGTTAAGCAGACCGTATCGAAGGGCAAGTCCTAAGATGCGGTAAGACTACGTCGCTTGGAACGCATGAAGTCTTGAACGTAGGTTAAGGCTGTGTCGCTTGAAACGCATGAAGCCTTGGACACATGATTGTCAGGTGCATGTCTAATGCTGTAAATCCTAGGGGGAGTGTCTTGGAGAATGAACCAAGAACAACACAAAGAACAAAGAACAAAGAACCAAGAAAGTACCAAGAACAAGAGAAAGATTCAAGGATTAGAACATGGGATCAAGATCCTAGTTCTAAGGACAAGAACCAAGAACAAAGAACCAAAAACTAAGAGTCAAACCAACATCCATAGTACTAAGACCCTTAAAGAAAAATCAAGGTTTTAGAATCCAAGTACCAAGGTCCTCAAGGAAAAAGATCAAGATCATGATAAGAAACCCCCGATAAGAACCCCCAGGTCAAGAACAAAAACTAGAGGGCCTAAGTACTTACAACAAGAACAAGATAAGAACAAAGGATGTGGTACCCTAGCATATCAAGGACACAATTAAAGAGCCTACAAGTAGGCTACTTACTGAGTCTTGTACTCATTCCTTATTCTCTATTTTTTTTCAGTTGATAAGGAGCTAGTCGTCGTTCCAGAGATCAGGAGCGAACTCTAGAGCAAGTGCCATAGACAAACCTCACCTGTCATCCTCAACCCTTTTATTTTAAAATGTTTTCTGTCTATTCCTTATTTTGTGTTTTTAACTATTATGTTGTATTTTAAATTACTAATGTGCGAACACTATTTTGGTATAAATGTAAATTATGTTTTAAATTTTTAATGGTTTTTATGTCGTTAAAAATTTTACCCCACGTCTTTTTAGAGTCATCGCGTCAGCTCGGTCCTTACAGGATGTGCCTGGCCTAGGTCATTGTCTGGCCAACGTAACTCTAACACCTTAGCTCTGTACAGATAAACACGCGCTGTACAGAGAAAACACACATAGTCAAAAACACTTATTGTATCATGCACACATACAAACAAACAAGCTCAACTGGGAGATAATATCCATCAATCACCTGGAGCATATATCCCAATAGTCCATCCTTCTTTCTATCATAGAGGCATTTTGGTAATTTCTTTACCTCGTACATAAAGTACTCATCATCCATATTGCCCAACTTGTATTTTAGTCATCATGCATAAAGTACTCATCCATAAAGTACTCATCATGTATATTCCCTTTCTAGCTTAGCATAAGAGACATAGCACAACATGCTTCATCTTCTCGGAATCTTAGCCTAGGGGGCATAATAGTAATTTTACCATAACATGCATATAGTTTCATACTCATCCAAAGAAAAATGTCCTGTCCTTCTAAAGTACTTAACATGCATTTCTAACCAACTAAGGTAAGGAATGCTGGGCATCCTAGCACGTCCTAGCGATCGTGCTGTCACCTATATATATTTCTACTCCCCTCGTCAAAATTTCCATATTTCGAAACCAAATTTTTTTCGATTCTTTTTTATTTTCTTTGAATTTTTAATAACTTTCTCTACATCACTCAAATTAACTTAGTTTTTTCACGACAAATATAAACTTTTTAACCCCATCTTTATAAGTATTTTTCTCAGAATTTTCCGTCAATCATAGCAATAAGTAATCGAGTCCATAGATCTTCAAAAGCAAAAATTTATAAAACATTTCAGCTTTCTTGATGTTAATCGAAATTCAAACTTTCTGGTCCGAATCAACTCCGACTTTCTTCATAAAAAACTAGTGAAAGATTCCTCTAACATCGACGTACTAAAAATTCAGAACTCAATTCGAGGAAAAAAATCTCAAATTTTGAAGGAAAACTGGAATCAAGAACCCGAAAAATCATACCTCCCATTCTTCCTCGATTCTTGATGGAATTGGGTGATTCAAAATCCATAATGGTTCTCCCAAGGCCAATATGCAATTCTTGTGAGGACCTCCGGCGCAATTTCCAATTCCAAATGGCTGTTTGGGGCAGATTTCAACTTTTTCTCTCTCTAACTCTCTCGAACCCCTAAACTTCTATTTCCTTTTTCTCTCTCTTTTTCCTTTTTTTTTCTTTTTGTTCATCAATGACCAACTAATTAGGGCTAATGGAGACTCCTAATTGGAAAAGGGATTTAGAATGATCGATTTACCCATCGGGGTTCACTTTGACCGATTTTCTCAATTTTTTTACTTTTTTTTAAAATATTTTTTCTTGAGTTCTTGGATTTGTTCTAAGCATTTTTCTCTCCACCGCATCTAAATTTTTCAGCCTTTTATATGCCCAATAAAACTTAGGAGGTTTAACTTTAAAAGAAAAAAAAATTAAGTATTTATAGGTTCCGGTTTTACAGAAAAATTGTGTAGTAAAAAATTATAATGAGCTGAAAATTATGGTCGTGCATTTTCAAAAACCGTGTGACATTGTGATCTTGATATACTCACGACAAGCTTTGAGGAGAATCCATATTTCACGTGGTTAAACCAACCAATCACGAGAAGACAAGCTATGAGTTTGGCTTGAAATATAATGTGGGGTTGGTGATAGGATGGAGAAAAATGAGAGTAAGAACCAACCAATCACAAAGAAAATTATTTTTAATTTGGACAAATAAATTAAAAAGAATACATTACTATTTTTAAAAATATTTTTAAGAGCGAATGTATAATAAAATATTATAGAAAATAAGACAAACCGATTAATATGAAATTTTATCTAATAAAAAAAAGAATTAGTATGAATTAATTAAATGATAATTAACATGTACCCACCCATTATGTTGAAGGTTGGATGTCCCACGTAACAATTATTATATTAAAAAAAATAAGATAGGAGAACAAACTAGAGTTCATATATATATATATATTAGGCTACTTCAGCCAAGAATTAGGTCAATAAATCAACCAGCAAATTCTTTATTCTACTTTGTCAATGGCTCTTCACCAATTTCTCACTCTTTTTATGATGAATCTTTCGATCAAACAGAGTATATACTGATCTCAATCCTTCATTTGTTCCTCCTGCGGTTAAAAGTAAATGTGTTTGCAAGAATATCAAATCAAACCATTATACGACGGTTTAGAAATTACAAATCTCCAATTTGGAAACATGAATTCATTGAATTATTTAAAGAGTGAATTTAAGGTATGAATGATAGAAATTTTTAAATTGATTGTTTCCTTTGTTTATTTACATTTAATTTTTAAAAGAGTTGATAGTTACTTGTGGATTCGTATGTTGTTTTTAGGGAGAAATGTATGTTCAACGCTTCAATGAGCTAAAGGAAGAGGTCGGTGTGATTATGAATCAAATAATGAACGATCCTCTAAAGCAACTCGAGCTCATTGATAATTTACAACGACTTGGAGTCTCGTATCATTTTGAGAATGAGATTAAGGATGTGTTGAAAAGAATACATGAGAAGAGCTATGAAAGTGATGATTGGAAAAAGAATAATTTATATGCAACATCACTTGAATTTAGAGTTCTAAAAAACAACATGGATTCAATGTTTCCCAAAGTATTAACTTTCTTAAAAAGTTTCTCTTGAAAATTAAGTATTATTTGTTACGAATATTTGATTGAATTCCCCTCTAGCAATTTACTTTACATGTTAATGTAAAATTGAAGGACGTGAGAAAATGTTAGCCTTTTTAATACTTCTATCATGTTGCATTAGACAATGCATATTTATTAATTTAAAAAACTTTTAACAACTTTTTTTTATTTTAATTACAAAGTTTTCAATAACTTCAAGGATGAGATAAAAAGTTATGGCAGACAAATCTCTCCGAGCTTAAATGGAATGTTATCATTGTATGAAGCTTATCATTCTTATATGTAGAAGGTGAGAACATTTTAGAAGTAGCAAAACATTTTACCATCAACTATTTGGAAAAGTATATGAGATTATGCAAGGATAAATATGAAGCATCTATTATTAGACATGCTTTGGAGCTTCCCATACATGGGCGAATATCAAGATTGGATACAAGATGGTTCATTGATATATACGAAAGAAAAGTGGATATGAACCCTATTCTTCTTGAAATTGCTAAATTAGATACAATCGAGCGCAATCTATCCACCAAGACGATCTGAAATATGTATCAAGGTCAGACTATTGTAAACATATTATTAATTGTTTGAGGTGCTTTTTTTTTTCTCACAACTTTGTTTTAAATCCCCAATTAAATTATTTACTTGGAGAGTTTCTTTTTCTTTAAAATATAGGATACTTTATTTATTTTTAATAAGAAAAAAGATATTTTAAGTAGATGGTTGTAAATTACATTAATACTTTTGCTAACTTAACATGCATTCTCCTATGTACGAATTAGGTGGTGGAGGAGCACTAGTTTAGCAAAAAGTTGAGTTTTGCAAGAGATAGATGGATGGAAAAATTTCTTTTTGTCAGTGGGGGTATTGGATTTGAACCGGAGCTCTCATATTTTAGAAGAATGTTTACAAAAGCTATTGCATTATTAACAACAATAGATGATGTTTATGATGTCTATGGCACATTAGATGAACTCGAGCTCTTTACGGAAACTATAGAGAGGTTAGCAATCGATAAATATATTTTTTATTTATCAAATCATTAATTTCATTAATTGATTATTCTAAAGAAAACGTTAGAAATAGTTTTTGTTCTCTAAACTTTCACGAAAATAATAATTTAATTCTTAAAGATTAATTGATAATAATATAGTTTTTAAAATTTAAATAATTAATTAAATATTATTAAAATATATAATACCTATGAACCTCAAAATGGTTGCGAGCATGTTATAATGTATACTGATTTTACTTTGAAAGTATATAAATATTTAACTCTCTTCTAAATTATGATTTTAGGTGGAACGTTGATGCAGTGGACCAGCTTCTTGACTATATGAAAATATGTTTTCATGGTCTCCACAATTCTATAAATGATATGGCTTTTGATATTCTAAGAGACAAAGAAACTAATGTGATCCACTACCTTACAAAAACAGTAAAAATTTGATTATGATAAACTTTTTTAATTTTTCAAATTAGTACGTAATTTACTTCACATTTAATTTTATAGTAGGTAGATTTGTGCAAATCTTATTTGTTGGAGGCTAAGTGGTATCACACCCGTTATAAACCAACATTAGAAGAATACATAGACAATGCATGGATTTCAATAGGGGACCAACGATGTTAGTTCATGCATATGTTTTTATGACATCTCCAAAACTTGAAAACATGGAGAGATTGAAAGAACATGATATAATTCGTTGGTCTTCTACAATTTTGCGACTTGCTGACGATTTAGGAACATCAACGATATGTGATAATAAGTCTTATTATCTTCTTAGAAGCTTTTTTTTTTATATAATTAAAAGCTAAGTATATCGTATACCTTTGAGTAATGAAATTCAATATAAATAATATAATTTAACATTTTAATACTTCTATTAACTAATGTGATTTTATGTTTTAAATTTCATTTAGGATGAATTAGAAAGAGGTGATGTTCCAAAATCAATACAATGTTACATGAATGACACAGGAGCATCAGAGAATAATGCTCGTGAACATATAAAACATTTGATTGATGAGACATGGAAGAAGTTAAATATGGGTGAGGCCAGAATTCTATTTTTTCTTCAAATTTTGATCAAGATAGCTAAAAATCTTGCTAGAACAGCTCAATGCATGTATCAATTTGGAGACGGACATGATATAGGCAACAACCAAATAAATGCTAATGTAATGTCTCTATTTGTTCGACCCCATTTCTATTCACTCATATAGTGAATAGTGGCCTAAGGTAAAATTAAATAAAGCCTTTTTCAAAATTGGAAGTTAGTAGCTAGCTGATCGGAGATGATATTTCCGACTGATAATCCAAAAAACTCTTTTTCAAAATCACGACAATTCTAGAGGTTTCAACATCGGTTTAAGTTTTCCCTATGAAGTCTAAAGTTGGGGCATTCATATGGATTAAGAATTGAGTATAGTCGAGCTCCCAATCCCAAGTAACAAGCGTTTAGTGTTGGTTCTCCTACTCTCAGATTTCTTCCAAATTCGAGATCAATTGTTCATTATTTCTCTTCAACTTGTTCCTACAACTTCTAAACAAGATTACCCACAAGTTCTATAAAAGAATCGAGCGCTTAAATGATATTTAACGATATGTCTCAAACACGAATGCATGTAATTGCATTTCTTGACTCCAATAGTTGGGTCACTTACCGAGTATTTTCTTAAAATACTCAAGCCATGTGCTACTCCTACTTTTTGTGGTAAAGGAAAGACACATTTGCATGGATGACAATGTCACGGTGATGACCATGGGACTATAGTTAGACTATAAGCATTCATGTTATTAGTAGGTTAGAACAATGTATTGTTTCAATTTCTCTTTATTCTCTAAGTTTCACATGATTTATTTTTCCGCTATAATTGTTTTGACGACTTTGTTATAAACATTAGTCCATGACATTGTTTTTGAAATGTTTTAAAAGACTTTTCTACCTTTCTTAATCAAGCCATGCATAAACTAGCAACTTAATATAGTAGAAAAAATAGGATCGTTATATAAATAACTTATTTTTTATTTATCTTTTAACTCAATCTTATCCTCCTTAACAGTCGGCACTCTATGTTTCAAAGTTATGAGCGTTATAATCACTAAAGTTTTCTGTGAAGGAAGAAAAGTATAAGCAAACAACCAACCCATATTATACTTAAACCACGTTAAATATGTTGTACCATGGGAAAATTTGAATGACGGGGTTGATTATAGGACGAAGAAAATGAATTAAAGCACCTAACTCTCTTAATTAGTCCAAATAGTTTTAAAATATTTTAACTTAAGTCACTCTTCTAGAAGCATATTTTGTATGATCAGGAGGAGAGGATAAGCTATGTATGGTGGACAAGCAATGGGTTGGCTTGAAATGACGGCACCCAATTTTTCAAACATTTTACCAAATTGGCAAAATTTAAAAATTTGAAACACTCCTCAAATTGATAATAAAATAATATAAATTAACATAGAATTTATCTAATTGTAATAACAAATTAATTAGATAAAGTGATAATTAGCACGTACTCCTTATTCTAAAGTTAAGGTTCGATGTCCCAATTGACAATTGTTATATTAAAAACTAATATAGGAGAATAAAGCCGGGCTTGGATCATCTATCTATCTATATATATATATATATATATATATATATATATATATTAGTTACCTCTCTTAAAGAATGAGTCATTAAACCAACAAATTCTTCTCTTTACAAGTTTCTCACTCCTTTTATCATGAATCCGTGCTTTAAACGAGTCTATTTTGATAAAATTCTTCAATTATCTGTCCTACTGTTAAAGTAAATAGCGCTGCAAGAGTATCAAATCAAACCATTATACGACGGTATGGAAATTACAAGCCTCCTATTTGGAAACATGAGTACATTCAATCATTAAACAGTAAATTTAAGGTATGAATGATAGAAATCTTTAAATTGGTTGTTTTCTTTATTTATTTACATTTAATGTTAAGAGTTAGCAATTACTTATGAATGTGTATGTTATGTTCAAGGAGAAATATATGTAGAACGCTTCAATGAACTAAAGGAAGAGTTTGGTGTGCTTATGAATCAAATAAGAGACGATCCTTTAAAGCGACTCGAGCTCATTGATACTTTACAACGACTTGGAATCTCATATCATTTTGAGAATGAGATTAAGGATATGTTGAAAAAAAACATATGAGAAGAGCTATGAATGGGATGATTGGAAAAAGAAACAATCTGTATGCAACGTCACTTGAATTTAAGCTTCTAAGACAACATGGATTCAATGTTTCGCAAGGTATTCACTTTCTTAAATAGTTTCTCTTGAAAACTAAGTATTATTTGTTATGCATATGTGATTATACTTAGAAAGTTTCACTCCGATGGAAGAAAATTTTACCAATTTCAACTTTTTCTACTGTATAATATAATAGCAATCACTTTTTATGTTGATTATGTTGGTGTTAAATCGAACTGTATGTGAAAATGTTAACATTAGACAATATATATTTATTAAGTCAACAACTTTTAATTTTAATGATAGAGGTTTTTAATAACTTCAAGGATGAGATCATGAACTTTAGCACAGGGTTCTATCAAGATTTAAATGGAATGTTATCATTGTATGAAGCTTCGTTTTTATGTATAGAAGGTGAGAACATTTTAGAGACAGTCAAACATTTTACAATCAAGTATTTGGAAAAGTACATGAGATCGTGCAAGGATGAATATGGAGCATCTACTATTAGACATGCATTGGAGCTTCCTTTACATTGGCGAATATCAAGATTGAATACAAGATGGTTCATTGATATCTACGAGAGAAAAGTAGATATGAACCCTATTTTTCTTGAAATTGCTAAATTAGATTTCAATGAGTTCAATCTATCCACCCAGAAGATCTTAAATATGCATCAAGGTATGACTATTATAAAACATATTTAAAGCATGTGGTTTGTTCTTAGTCACCAATTTTACTTAAAAGTTTTCTTTTTTTTTAAAAAAAAAAAAATAGGATACTTTTAAAAAGATATTTTATATAGATGGATGGTTGTAAATTACATTCATACTTATGGCTAACTTAACATACATTCTTGTATATGCTAATTAGGTGGTGGAGGAGCACTGGATTTAGCGAAAAATTGAGCTTTGCAAGAGATAGATTGACGAAAAATTTCTTTTGGACGGTGGGTATGGGATTTGAACCTAAAATCTCATATTTTAGAAGAATGTCCACAAAAATTAATGAATTATTAATAACAATAGATGATGTTTACGATGTTTATGGCACAGTCAATGAACTCGAGCTCTTTATCGAAGCTGTAGAGAGGTTAGCCATCGATAAACTTTTTTATACTATTTTTAAGTTGAACTCAACCCTAAAAAAAAATTAGAAAATATTTTTTTTTTGTTCTCTCAACTTTCATGATAGGTGCCATTTAGTTCAAAAAATTTAGTTTTTAGAGTTTAAAATATTATTAAAATATATAATGCGGTTTGAATCTAAAAACGGTTGCGATAATTTTATAATGTATATTGGTTTTAAGTTGAAAAGATATAAATATTTAACTCTCTTCTAAATTATGATTTTAGGTGGAATGTTAATGGAGTGGACCAACTTCGAGACTATATGAAAATATAGTGTTTTCTTATTCTCCATAATTCTATAAATGAGATGCCTTTTGATGCACTAAGAGACAAAAGACTAATGTGATCCGATACCTTAAGAAAACGGTGAGAATTGATTATGATTAAATTTTTTTATTTTGCAAATTATTATGTAATTTACTTCAAATTTAATTTGATAGTGGGTAGATTTGTGTAAAGCTAATATGTTGGAGGCTAAGTGGTATTACACTCGCTATAAACTAACATTGAAAGAATATGTGGACAATTCATGGATTTCAATAGGGACCAGTAATATTAGTTCATGCATATGTTTTTTTGACATCTCCAAAGCTCGAAAACATGGAGGGCTTGAAAGAACATGATATAATTCGTTGGTCTTCTACAATTTTGCGACTTGCTAACGATTTAATTTTGCGACTTGCTAACGATTTAGGAACATCAACGGTAAGTGAACAATAAATCTTATTATCTTCCTTAAAAGCAATATAAATTATTCAATTTAACATTTTAATACTTCTATTAACTAACATCATTTTATGATTTAAATTTAATCTAGGATGAATTAAAAAGACGTGATGTTCCGAAATCAATACAATGTTACATAAATGACACAGGAGCATCAGAGAATAATTCTCGTGAACATATAAAACATTTGATTGATGAGATATGGAAGAAGTTAAATATGGTTGAGGGCGAGAATTCTATTTTTCTTCAAGTGTTGATCAAGATAGCTAAAAATCTTGCTAGAACAGCTCAATGCATGTATCAATTTGGAGACGAAAATAGTATAGGCAATAATGAAACAAACGCTAATGTAATGTCTCTATTTGTTCGACCCATTTCCATTCATCCATATAGTGAATAATGGCTTAAGGTTAATTAAACAAAGTCAAAATTGCCCAATATTTATATATTGGAGATGAAACGTTTCATTACAATTTACCCAATGTAAAATTATGTAGAAGATATATGCTCTTGGTACTTCTTTTTATACTTCTTAAACTTTGGTTTTTGAAGATTCGAAAAAAGATTTTTTTTTAACTCATCAATCCATAATTTACATATTTTATTACCAAATTATATAGTTTTTCTTTCCATTTAAGTGTAAAATATTTAAGAAGGTTTTCTCTTTGCAAAAAAAAAATTAAATTATACAAAATTTGCAAACCTTGATGTATTTCTCTTTTAAGTTTAATATATCTATTATAATAAATATTAATTCGAATAATTTTGTAAGAACAAAAAAAAAACTAGAAAATTAGAAGAAAAAAAAGAGAAGTTGTTTCACATGGCTTAATACTTAGAAGTGGGGAGTTTTGCCTCCACTATAAAAGGTTGGTCCTCACTTCATTTTGGCATCGCGTTCGAAACCAGAGAATACACATTAGTTTAAATGATTAGGAGTAAACTTTTATGCATAATTAGTCTTAGCTAGTTTAAATTATTAGGGATAGGTTTAAAATTATTTTATGCAAAATTAGGTGAGCCACCTCGTTGGTAATGGAGAGTGTATGTCAATCACACCCAACTTGTCTTTCATAAAATCAAATTGTTGTCTTCCCAAAACTTTAGTGAAAACATCAGCCAATTTCATTTTAGTCGAAATATTACATGGTTTGATGATTTGAGCTTGTAACCTTTTTCGAACTATATGGCAATGTATTTCAATGTGTTTCGTACGTTCGTAAAAATCTGGGTTGGTTGCTATATGCAATACTATTATCACAATACAACAATGTTGGTTCGGACAACATAACTTTTAAGTTTTGAAGAATGTATCTCAACCAAGTTAACTTTAAACATGTGTTAGACAGCTCGATACTTGACTTTTGTTGATGATCTGGACACATTGGTTTGTTTTTTAGACTTCCAAGAAATAATTGAATTTCCCAAGAAAATGCAGAACCCAGAAATAAACCGTCTAGTAGTTCGAAAATCATCTTAGTCAGAATCGCAATATGCTTGTAATTTCAAGTTGTTTTCAGATGGTAGTAGAAGTTTTTGACCAGGAGTACCTTTGATGTATCTCAGAACTCGAAGAGCTGCCTCCCAATGTGGTTTTCTTAGTTCATGCATAAATTGACTAAGCATACGAACTGAGTACACTCTGTCAGGTCAGGTATCAGTTAAATATATTAATCGGCCAATGAGCCATCAGTATTTGCTTGGATCATTCAACTTCTCTCTTTCTGTTAAAGAAAGCTTCAAATTTTGCTCTATAGGAAAAAAAAATTTAGGACGTGCTCCTGTGAGGCCTGTGTCTTAAAGAATGTCTAAAGCATATTTTCTTTGAGACAAAAAAATTTATTTTCTAGATCGAGAAAATTCAATGCCTAGGAAAAAAAGTACCTCTGCTCTTAGTAAATAAAGAGTAATCGACTTTTGACTGAGTGTAGCCTACATTTTGTATAGTGGTAGAGAATATGGAGAACCAATTTTGAAAAGCCTATTTTAACCCATAAAGAGACTTATGTAGTCGACATACTGTATTCTCCCCTGTCGACGAAGACCTGGTGGTAAATACATGTAGACTTCCTCATCTAGATTAGCATGGAGAAAGGCATTTTGAACATCCAACTAGTGAGTGAACCATTTTCAAGCAGCATAAATATTGAGAAAACAACGAAGTGTAGTAAGTTTCGCTGTAGGAGAAAATGTCTCTTTGTAACCAATACCTTCAACTTGAGTGTATCCCTTTGCTACAAGTCGAGCTTTATAACGTTCAACAGAACAATCATAGTTTTATTTAATCTTTTACACAACCAAAAGTATTATGGCTAGGTGGTAGAGGAACGAGAAACTAAGTATGGTTACGTTCCAAAGCTGTAATTTCAGAATTAAGAGCTTGCTGCCATAATGGGTCGTTAACTTCATCATAGTTTTATGTTCTGTTTGGGGCGTAATAAGAACTAGAAAAGTATGTTGAGTAGAAGAAAAATGAGAGAATGAAAAGTAATGATGAAGGGGATATCTAGTGTCAGTGTTGGGACTTGAGCTAGAGGTTAAATGATTGGCTGTAGAAAACATCTCATAATCATTATGCCAAGCTGGAGGCTATTTAGTACTTGTAGAACATTTGAGTGGAACTAATTTATCAGATTGGATAAGATTAGAATTAGTGCGTGAATCTGGAAAATGAATAGAAGGTGAACAAGATGACGAAATAAGAGGAAAGTGGATGTTTAAATCGTGGAGTAGTAAAATGGGAGTTAAAAGAGCTAATGTCAAAGTTTGTGAATCTGATGAAAAAGAAAATCATCTTCACAAAATTTAACATTATAGCTGATAAAAAGAAGTTATGAGGTTGTATGTCATACAACTTGTAACCTTTGTTACCATTAGGATATCCTATGAAAATACAAGGAATTGTCCAAGATTCAAATTTTTGTTTAGAATGTACTACAGTTGCATAACATTTACAGCAAAAAAAAAACTTAAGGTAATGAAATGTAGGTGGTCGTTTGTAGAGCTTCAAAGGGTGTCTTGTTAGATAACAATGGTGATGGTGTTCTGTTTATAAAATAAATAGTAGTTAAAATGCACTCTCCCAAAAAATAAGTCGAACATCTGACTGAAAGAGAAGAGACCTAGCTACATTTAGGATATGACGATGCTTACGTTTTACAACTTAATTTTGTTGTAGAGTATAGACACAAGTACGTAAAATTCGATGCCACAAGAAGTAAAAATTGTTGCAAAGATAGGAACTCAGTCTCATTGTCTGATCGTACTATCTGATACAATGTGATGTTTGGGGGCTTCATAAAATTCCTACCCATTTTGGTTTGTATTTTTTCTCACTGTTGTTGATGATTTTACTTGATGTACTTGGGTTTTCTTATGAAACATAAATCAGAAGTATATCTTCCGGTTGATGAACATGTATTTGGTGTTGATTACATGTAAATGGTGTGCAGTGCACTTCCAATTCATCCTAGAGAGCTTTGAGTTTGATGAAATATGCTGACAGTGTCATGGTTCTCTGTGACATCATTGTTATCGACTTTTGTATCTGAAAATTTGTTGGAGCATTCTTTTTGTGAGAATTGATCGTGAAGATCAATTCACACTTGATGGGTTGTCTTAGTGTGGATAATACCTTCAACGATATCTGTTTCAACTAAATGGGTTAAACAAGATAATATGATACTGTTACACTAATTCCATAGTTCAAATTGTTTTGAATTTTTCATCTTGAGATGGATCTTCAATTGTGCCATCAATGAATCCAATTTTCTTTTTGGCAATAAGAAAATGCATAACTGATTTACTCCAGGATTGATAACTTGTCCGATTTAATTTTTTTGGAACAAGTGAATATCTTGGATGATCGTAGTAATAAATGTAATAAGGATGTGTATAAAATCAACGTACGAAGTATTGAAGCTGGATTTGGTGGATTCTGCCATTAAAAAAAATAAAGTTTGATATTTAAGAATACCAAGAACAGTATTCAAATATCATGTTAAGAATGAGAAATATAAGTGAAATCGAAAGTACGATTTTATTAATGTTCACAACGTTTAAATAGGATACAAGCTACCAACTAACTCCTAAAAATAAGCAGAGGATTAAGTTGAGTCACTTTGATGAAGAAATTGAGAGCCAAAACGTCCTAGATTGAGCTTCCTAAGAAGTCGATTCTCTATGTTTTCGGGCGAGCTGAAGACAAAGAAGAATTTTTAAAAATTAAGGCCACACACTTAAAGATGTTCCTCCAAACCAATTCCTTTAGCTTGAGGAAAGTATAAGGAAGAAGTTTCGTGAATAAATCATGTCCTAAAAACCTCTAGAAAGGACTGTCCAATAAGATTTTTCTAGGTAAAGCTCCGGCAAGAAATCAGTTTTTCGATGAAGTTTTGAAGAGAATAATTTAAGCTACGATCCACGAGAAGGTATGAAATCAATACCTAGCTCTTTCTTGTAACACCATCTTTAAGTTTCAAGAAGAAATCGAGGGGAGAAACACCGCGATCAGAGCGGGTGAGAGGCATTTTCAAATGGCTGCCAAATAAAAGTTCAAAATGTCACGTGCGTCTTCTTCTTGTCTAAAGGAAGAAGATGATGATGTAGACGGTTAAACTGCACAGGCCATGTCAAACTAAATCATTACTCTCCTTCGGTTTTTCTCAATTTTCACCCTCTTCCAGACCATTTCTCATGAAAAATCTTATAGTTCCAAAAACTAGACACCCTAAAGATATAAAGTTATGTTTAAGATTTCATATGGACTAGAGCAAGTTTAAAATCTAAACTAAGTTAGAGTCTAAGAAACGCTTAAAGGGAATACCTCAAGTAATTCTTCCCAAAACTTAAAACTCACCTAGAATTATCTAAAGAACTTATAATGACTTCATGACATTCTAAGTGACTCATGTATATTACTAAGTTATGTCATGCTTAAGAAACGCACGATAGAATTTATGTTTTTTAGAAATTATGAACCTTAGAAATTATAATGTTTAAGATTGAGAGAGCCATGAAAAATACTAAAGAAGGTCTACAACTAGTAAGGTAAGAAGAATATGACATACCACTCAAGAATAAGTGACCAATGTCTTTAAATTCATAAACTCAAAAAACTTCTAAGACCTCCCACATTATAACATGTTCATGACTTAGACTACGCTGCTTAGAACGTATGAAGCCTTGAGCATAGGTATTCGGACTATGCTGCTTGGAACGTATGAAGCCTTGAGCGTAGGTATTCGAACTATGCTGCTTGGAACGTATGAAGCCTTGAGGGTAGGTATTCAGACTATGCCTCTTGGAATGTATGAAGCCTTGGGCATATGTATTCAGACTGTATCATAAGGCAAGCCCTGGATGCAAGTTTTCGACTATGCTACTTAGAACATATGAAGCCTTTAGTGTAGGTATTCAAACTATGTTGCTCGGAATGTAAGAAGCATTGAGCATAGGTATTCAGGCTCAATCACAGGGCAAGCCCTGGATGCAGGATCAGAGTACATCTCCTGGAACGTATGAAGCCTTGGATGTAGGATTTCAGACTATGCCGCTTGAAACGCATGAAGGCTTAGGCATAGGTTTTCAAAACCGTATAGTAGGGCAAGCCCTAGATACGGATTCAGACAACATCGCTTGGAACGCATGAAGTCTTAGATACAGATTGTTACGTTCATGTCTCGTACCGTAAATCCTAGGGGAGTTTTTTTGGAGAACGAACCAAGAACAGAACAAGAACCTAGAAAGTAACCAAGAACAAGACAACGATCAAAGAATATAATGAGGATCAAGATCCAAGTTCTGTAGACAATAACCTAGAATAATAGTACTAAGGCCCTTATATCAAAACTAAGGTTGAGACCTCGGAATCCAAGGACCATGGTCCTCAAGATAAACGAAAGGGTCGAAGTACTTACAACAACAAGAACCATAACAAAAAAACAAAAGATTGTGGTACCCTAGCATATCAAGGACACGATTGAGAGCCTTCAAGTAGCATAGACAAACCTCACTCATTGTCCTCCACACCCTTTGTTTTAATATATTTTGTGTTCGTTTCTTATTTTGTGTTTTAACTTTTATGTTGTGTTTTAACTACTTATGTATGAACACTATTGTCTTGTGTTTTAACTACTTATGTATGAACACTATTATCTTGTGTTTTAAACTACTAAATATGTTTTAAATTCTATTTGTTTTATTTCGCAAAAAATTGCCCCCGTCTTTTTACACTATGGAGTTAGCCAAAGTCAAGGTGTCGAGTTCGTGCCTTACATAATAAGTCCTGGTGTGTGCCCAATTGAAGAAAGTCATTTTCGGCTTCAAATTGGGTGTAAGGATGGAATTTTCATCTACAATAAATTTTTCTTAAACTTAAGAATTCCTTTAGCTTAAAGGGGTTAAGAAGGTAGGAAATAACTTTGCTCTTATTCGAATTTGTACAAACTAAACGCCGCTCCAATGCCAAGTTGTAGAAAAATAGACGTTCGCTTTGAATCTAACTCGTTTAGATAACTCACACGAAAACTGTGGAGGGGTGTCGAGAGGGGAGAGACAAGAAGACAAAGAATTCTCAAATGCCTTTCTCTATTACACACGGTATAAAAAATGAATTTGATCTCTGCTACTCTCTATTTCTCTGCTGTTACATTATAAGTGAAGCCCCTCTTAGAAGTTTTCCTACCGTCAAACTTGACCTTAACAACCCATAATTTTTTCAGCAATTAGCTATCCTTTCCTAAAATAATTATGCCCTTTTTGATTGAATTAAAAAAAAACTAAATTAATAACTGCTTTCACTCTTTTTTTTTCCTTCTCTCTCATTTAAGTTTATTTTCTAACAAAGAAGAGCAGTTTTGAAGAAGAAATCGAGAGCTAACACGTCCTAGAACAAGTTGTCAAAGAAATATTTTTGACATTTCTGGTGAGTTGCAAACCAAGGAAAGATTTCCAAAAATAAGGCCACACACTTAAAAGACGTTTCTCTAAAATCATTCATTTAACTAGAGGGAAGAATAAGGAAGAAATTCCATGAAGAAAGTGGATCCTGAAAACCTCTAGAATCGGGTACCCAATAAGAAGTTTTTTGGGTTGAGCTTGGGCTAGGAAAATATTTTTTCTAACGAACATTGTTAGAGAAAAACTTAGGCTACAATCCACGAGAAGGTATAAAATCAATAACTAGCTTTTCCCTGTAATACCATCTTTAAGTTTCATAAATAAATCTAGGGGAGAAACGCAATAAACATAGGTAGAGAGGACAAGTTTTTTAGGCGGCTCCATTATGGTCATTTGCGTCTTCTTCGCTTCAAGAGGAAGAAGATGATGATGTGGGCAGTTCAGTTGAACCAGCCATGTCAACCCAAAACTCGACCCTTCCTTAATTTTTCTTGATTATAACTCTCTTCTAGACCGTTCTCATGAAAAACTTTATGCTTCCAGAAACTAGGCACTCAAAGAAATCTGTAAAAAAAAATTGAAGTAATTCGGATATTTGAAGCTCAAGAACAGAGGTCTTGAACGTTGACGATGAGGTAAGTACCCATCTTAGACTTTTCATAAGAAATACTTGTAGGGATTACTTGGATTTTAGTATGAACCTTAAAATAAGTATGAATTAAAAAGATAGGAAAGAAAAACACCAAGAATCGTTAGTTAAGGCCCTAAATTGATTGAATTCATCAAGATTTAAGTAATGTTAAAATGACCAACTGAATCAACTTTCGCTGCCCAAGCAATTTTAATAATGAGTATATTATGACATTTTAAAGATTATATATGAAATTTTGTTGTAATTAGACAAGTTAAGTAGCTAAACCAAGTAACGGTGTAAAATGTAATGCGTATATAAACCTAGAATTTGAAGTAGGGGACATCGTGTTCCTCAAAGTAGCTCCCATGAAGGGTATCGTAAGGTTTGGACACAAGGATAAGCTAAGCCCCCACTTTATCGGACCCTTTGAAATCCTAGAACGAATAGGTTCGGTAGTATATAAGTTAGCCTTACCACCATCACTCTCGAGCGTATACGACGTATTCCATGTATCCATGTTGAGAAAAATATTTCACAGACCCTATGCACGTGATATTCTATAAACATCTCGAGATTGAAGAAGACTTAACCTACGAAGAAAAATAAGTTAAACTTAGAAAGTGAAAGCGTTACATAATAGAAATATTGGTTTCGTCAAGGTACTGTGGCAGAACCACCAAACCGAGGAAGCTACGTGGGAGCGAGAAGAGAAAATAAAGGAAAAATATCTCGAGTTAATATAAGAATTTGAGACTTCCAAGGACAAAATTTTTTGTAGGGTAGATAATGTAACAATATGAAATATTAAAAAAAGGAAAAAAACACAACGAAAATTCGGCGTAGACCCGAGAACTCTAGCAAGCACTGAAGCTCTCATTCCAACGCCTGCTAAAACGCTCCTACCCCATCCCTCAACCCAAACCCACACTTTAGACGACCTACATAGATAGAGAACAAGAGAAAGAAAGAAGAAAAGAAAAATGACTTTGTCGGCAAGTGTATTTAGAGGGAACCCGACGTCCACACCATGAGACTGTGGCATGCAAACCATGAGACTGTGGCACATGCTTAGTATAGATTCACATTTAATTTTAGTAGACTATAGGTTAGTATAGGTTAATTGAATTCCCATTAAGTGGCATTTAGGTTAGTATATGACATTTCTTTCGTTTTATTTATTTTATATTAGTTTTATTTAAAAAGCATTAAATAAAGTATGCAAAGTTGAAAGATTGAATTTATTATAGAGTTAATTTCGCATTAAATATTTATGATATAGGTATAAACTTAAGTTAAGTAGAAAATATAGGGTCACGTCGCAATAATTAAGTTTCCCTTTGACGAAAGAAACGTATGGGCAATAGCCACCACACGTTAAATATACCATGTGAAACATGCTTAGTGGAAAAATTGACTGAATTGATGAGGAGGAGTGGTATTTCGTCAGCAAAGGCAATTTTTTAAAACCATTTACAAAATTAATATATTATAGAAAATTAGTATTAGAGAATAAAGCCAAGTTTGGATTACTATATATATTAGGCTAACTTTGATAAGAACTAAATCAACCGAGTCTATTTTGATCACAACTTTTCCTACTGATAAAATGAATAGCGTTGCAAGAGTATCAAATCAAACCATTGTACGACGGTCTGGAAATTACAAGCCTTCTATTTGGAAACATGAGTACATTGAATCATTAAACAGTGAATTTAAGGTATGAATGATAGAAATCTTTAAATGAGTTGTTTTCTTTGTTTATTTACATTAAATATTAAAAAGAGTTAGCAATTACTTGTTTGTTGTGTTCAGGGAGAAATATACGTAGACGCTTCAATAAGCTAAAGGAAGAAGTAGATGTGATGATAAACCAAATAATAGATGATCCTCTAAAACAACTCGAGCTTATTGATACTTTACAACGACTTGGAATCTCATACCATTTTGAGAATGAAATAAAAAATGTGTTGAAAAGAACACACCAAAAGAGCAATGAAAGTGATGATTCAGAAAAAAAATAATTTGTATGCAACATCACTTAAGTTCAGACTTTTAAGACAACATGGTTTCAATGTTTCACAAGGTATAGACTGTTTTGGTTACTTAATCTTTTTTTTTTCTTTTCGTCACGAGAAAGGTATCAACATCTCTAAAAAAATTAAGTATTTATATATAGATATTAATTAATAATATATATATATTTTTATAATTTAAATGAATTTGATTTTATTGCTATTTGTTTTTCAATTATTTCATCAATTTTAATATGGTATAATGGAATAACAATTCGTTAAAATGTCAATATGAAAGCTTAATATTCTTATCATGTTGTGTTAGACAATGCATATTTATTAATTTAACTACTTTTTATATTATAATGACAGAGGTTTTCCGTAACTTCAAGAATGAGACGACGAGAACTTTTACAGAACTATATCAGGATTTAAATGGAATGCTATCATTTTTATGAAGCTTCGTTCTTATGTATAGAAGGTGAGAACATTTTAGAGGCAGCAAAACATTTTACAATCAACTATTTGGAAAAATACATGAGATCGTGCAAGGATGAATATGAAGCATCCATTATTAGACATGCGTTGGAGCTTCCCTTACATCGGCGAATATCAAGATTGGAGGCAAGATGGTTCATTGATATCTACGAGAGAAAAGTGGATATGAACTCTATTCTTCTCGAAATTGCTAAATTAGATTTCAATCGAGTTCAATTTATCCACCAAGAAGATCTTAAATATGCATCAAGGTATGAATATTATAAATATATTTAGAGCATTAAAAAATAGGATATTTTTTATTTTTAATAAGAAAAAATATATTTTATATACATAGATTGTTGTAAATTACATTAATACATTTGCTAACTAAACATACAAATTAGGTGGTGGAGGAGCACTGGATTTAGCGAAAAGTTGAGCTTTGCCAGAGATAGATTAATGGAATATTTCTGTTGGACAGTGGATTTTGGATTTGAACCCCGAGCTCTCATATTTTAGAAGAATGGCCCACAAAAGTTAATGCGTTTATAACAACAATAGATGACATTTACGATGTTTATGGCACATTAGATGAACTCGAGCTCTTTACGAATGCCATAGAGAGGTAAGCTCTCTTTGTGTTTTTTTAGTGGTTGTGGTGATGGCTTTTAGAAAATATATAAATATTTAACTCTCTTCTAAATTATGATTATAGGTGGAATGTTGATGCAATGGACCAACTTCCCTGACTACATGAAAAATATGTTTTCTCTAGTCTCTACAATTCTATAAATGAGATGGCTTTTGATGCACTAAGAGACAAAGGAATTAATGTGATCCAATTCCTAAAAAAAACGGTAAGAATATAAATTATGATAAACTTTTTTTAACTTTTAAAATTTTCTATGTAATTTACTTTATAAAAAAAATTAATTTTACAGTGGGTAGGTTTTGTGCAAATCTTTTATGTTGGAGGCTAAGTGGTATCACACCGGCTATAAACCAACCTTGGAAGAATATTTAGACAATGCATGGATTTCAATATCGGGACCAGTTATATTAGTTAATGCATATGTTTTGGTGACATCTCCAATGCTCCAAGACATGGAGAGCTTGGAAGAACATATTGATATAATTCGTTGTTCTTCCTTAATTTTTTTCGACTTGCTAATGATCTTGGAACATCAACGGTATGTGAACAAAACCTATGTATAAGTGTAGATAAGAAGCATTTTCGAATTAATGAAATTTCATATTGATTATTCAATTTAATATTTTGGAACATTTATTTACTAAAAAGATTTTACGATGGACATTTCATTCAGGATGACTTAGAAAGAGGTGATGTTCCAAAATCAATACAGTGTTATATGAATGATACAGGAACTTTCAGAGAACAATGCTCGTGAACATATAAAGGGTTTGATTGATGAGACATGGAAAAAAGTTAAATACGATTGAGTCCGAGAATTCAATATTTCCCTCATGTGTTCATCAAGATAGCTAAAAATCTTGCTAGAATGGCTCAATGCATGTATCAATATGGAGATGATGGACACGGCATAGGATGCCAAGAAATAAATGATGGTGTAATGTCTCTATTTATTCAACCCATTTCCATGCAACCTATTTGATGCCGTATCCAAGGAAGTTGATACAGCCGTGTAATAAAGTACATTACTTTCTTTTAATGTACAAATTGGTAGGTTTAAGTGTATTTTGTGTTTCCTTCATCGTAGCATTGTATCAAATTAGCCCTTCAAAAATATATTGTTCAATAAAATTTGAAGGGTTTAAATTAAAATTTAATATAATAAATATATTATAAAAAGAGCGAAATTATATTAAAATAATTAATGTATATTAGATAAATTAAATGAGTTTCAAAGTGAGTTAAATATATATATATATATATAGAATATATATATTTATAATATATATTAAATGAGATATTATATCCTAATATATTATATAATAAATTTTATATTTAAAATTTTAAAAAACCGTTCTCTCTAAGAATTTTATCTAAAAAACTATTCTTTTCTTATCGAGCAGAGATTATCTTTGGAGATTCTTCCAAAAAATTGTACCCTAATGATCAAATCATAGTAAGGAAGAGTTTGTTAAGTAAAATAAAGGCCCACTAGAATTTTCTTCAAATTTCTTCCAAATTTGCTTAATTTTTTTCCATTTTGTTTAATTTAAGTAAAACTAAAATCGATTCCAACGCTTTCCGCTGTATGAATGAAGAGTTCGTTCCTAACAACTCTATTGTTTGATACTTGCCCAAAGGATTATAATGGGATTGCAATCAGTAATCACGATACACCATAGCTAATGGTATTAGATGACTTTATGTTCAAGAAGAAAGTCCATCCTCACGTACTACGTTGAAGTCGTACATATGAACCCACAACCAGATCCATTTCTCCTCGACTCTCTTATAGGCCTTCATCAACGATAAGGTAGAAGACCTCAAAATTAACAACTTTCACTTTTCCAAAATCCTTCTCTCTCTATCTCCAATGCTTAGTCTCCAATCGGCACGCTTCTTGGTTGTAGAGATGAAGTTGTGAAAAAGCAACCCGAGTCCTTGGCTTTGAGAATTGACTATAGTATTAACAAACATCAACTCCTTCTTGTACATTAGATATACCTTTTTTTTTGTATGGCTAATAGAAATTTCAACGATCCCTATTCTTGGAGAGTGTCTTGGTCCTCTTTCTTTTCTACCACTAGTTCGGCTTTTGATTCATTCCCCTAGTTGTAAGACTTTGAAAGCTTTGGGTTTTGAGATCCATAAAAGTTTGTTAAGCCCGACGACGTGTGATCTTGACATGAGGCGTTTTATTTATGCTGACCCGCCTCTCCATGGTCGGGCAAGTGTCATTTGAGGTTTTCTATTTTCGTATTCAAACTTGGTTCCTTCATTATAAAATTGAAGAGTTCCCACAATCTGAACAAAAAAATTAATGTCAAAACAACACTTGAAATTAAGTGTTTTTATAACATATATAAAATGTACCTTCGAGATCTTTACTTGATTTTTTGTATTGATTTCTTTGCTTCTATAAACTCAGATCTATAGATAACAACTCCTTTTGTGAAACCAACTCTGTTGTCGTAGATGTTTTATTTGAATTACTTGATCTGGCCCTTTATATGATTCAAAAAACTAAAAAACCTCTATGGATAAAAACCCCTCTGAGCCAATGTTTTTTTAATGGATTGTCTTGGCCCAATAAAAGCGTGTCTCGCTCTCACTAGAGCTATGTTTGATAAAAACCACGTTTACTCAATTTTTTTTGATCTCAAACCCTTACTCATTAATTTTCTTTTTCATTTTTTATTCTTACTGGTTCTTTTTTCTCATTTCAGTTTTTTTCTAGAAATGGTAACTTAAATTACATTCATCTAGGTTGCGGAAGCAAAAATATAGGAACTCTTAAAGAATTAAAAATTTCATCAATTGGATAAATTAAAAGTAAGGAGTTAAACAGTTCATTGACTTCCTCACCCTAATGTGTTTACCAAATTTTTGAAAAGTTTAAATGCTTTAAATTAATATTTAAAACTGTGAGTCATATATATTAAACACAAAAAAGAAGAAAAAATATATTTATTGCTGTTTAATAAAATAATTAAAATTAAAATAATTAATATATATCACATAGTTTTACGAAAAAATATATATGTTTTTTAAAATTGTGAATTATATTCAAATAGGATGCAGGTGTATTGGGAGATTTGATAAAAATTGAATGCGATTCAAATAATTACATACTTTAAAAATGTTACAACCTAAGGCTATGGTTAGAAGATAATGGTTTGCTTTGGCCTTCGGCTCATTATTAAAAGTAGTTCGTAAGATAAAGGTTCCAATCATAGAAGAGTGTTTTTGTTCTCCTTTATGGTCTCTCATCAACCCTTGGGCCCCCAATTGTTCTCGGTAACACATTGTAGTACCCGATAATAATACCAACTGCAATGAACCTATTTTTCTATGAAATTAGTTGTTTCATATCTCATGGTGCCATTTATATGCGGAAACATTAATTTTAAATAATTCATCAACGATGACATGGAATTACAGTTAAAAATAAAATCCTAAATGAATCCAAAAAACATATAAGAAACGAGAATACAAATATATCCAAAAAACAGAAAACAAAACAAAAAACATTGGTTCCTAATCTAAACATAGAACATAAAATAAGGTTCAAAACAACTACTCTAAAAAAACCACTGGTTCCAATGGTCTTAACGCCGTTGCCCTCCGTTCCATCTCGACATGGGGTTTTTGTCTCGCCATTGCATTGAAATTGTAAAGAGTAGCAAAGGCGCTTGAGTAGTTTAAGAAAATACTCCGTAAGCTGAAACATTTCTTTTGGAGTCGTTTTTTAAATGCAAAAAAAAAAAAAAAGACATTGCCCCAAACATGGTGGGGGATTACACTTGTTTCTTTAAAAAACATCATCTCATTCTCTTAGGCAGACCTTTCAAATTAAGGACTTTAAGATGGATTGTTTAGAGCTACTACATTTACCACCCACGAAACACACGTGCAATGTGAACCCACCAGGCGGGCTCGCACACCACCTTGAAGAGACCCAATTCCTATAGCATAACCACGTAATTTTGCTTGTCCTATGATTGAAAATGTCACGACCCATTTCGAGATTTTGAATCCGTACCACTGATTTACCTGATAAGACTAAATC